>PXIH01S0012844.1:3083-20361 GCA_003024985.2 Euperipatoides rowelli | reverse complement strand
TTATTTCCATTTTGAAACAAAATAGAGCACCTTACTTTCCACACAGCAAAAATAATGGTAAAGAACGTTTTCTTTTGATTAAACTGTAACTGAAGGGGGACATAGTTATTTACTAACTTGTAGGATTTAGGGTCAATGTTAGGTAGAAGATTAGGACTGTAATTTAAAAAAATGCAGCTGAGCATTTGCCATGGTCATAAGCCATTGGATTTTGGGATTATGGGAGATGTGAAGCTTGTCACCCAGACGTTTGTCTAAAGAGATCAAACTGCCAGGCAATTGTGTCTTTTTAAATATCTATTATAATAAATTAATATAAATGTATAATGGTAAGCTTTGCTACACCCCCTCAACCACTCATCCTAGCACATTGAGGATTGATTTAATTGAAAGCCTTGAAAAAGCAGATCCGACTGATACTACTTTGGGCTGCCTACACTCGAGTTTATTGATAAGCAAAATTTTATTTATAATTAATGTCAATACAATTCTTTTTATAAAGGATCACTAACCTAACCCCCACCCTCACCCGATGGATTAAAATAATCCCTAACCTTAACCACCCTCTAACCTAAGCTTACCCACAACCTCACCCAATGAATTAAAATAACCCTAGCCAGCCTTAACCCCAGCCTGATCCGATGGATTATTAGAATCCCTAACCTAAACCACACTCTGACCTCATGGGTTTATATAATCCTAAGCTTAGCCCCACCCTCACCCAATGAATTAAAATAACCCTAGCCTTAACCCCATCCTGATTCGATGAATTATAAGAATTCCTAGCCTTAACCACACACTAACCTGATAGATTAAAATAATCCCTACCCTCATCAAATGGATTAAAATAATCCCTAGCCTTAACCCCATCCTGATCCGATAGATTATAAGAATCCCTAACTTTAACCACATCCTGACCCAATGGATTAAAAAGATCCTAACCTTAACCCCACCCTGACCCAATGGATTAATGGTATCCTAACCTTAACCACAACCTTAACTGCACCTTGACCTGACTAATTAAAAGGATATCTAACCTTAACTCCTTCAAAATCTGATGGATTAAAAGGACCCCAAATTTTAACCCACCATGGGCAGTAGGGCTGATGGATTAAATAGATACCTAAACTTAATTACATCCTGACCTGTTGGGTTAAAAGCATCTCTATCCTTAACCCACCTTGGCCCAATATATTAAAATGATCTTAACCTTATCTCCACCCTGACCCATGGAGCAAATTTTTCGTTTTTTTTTTTACTATGAAGCATGCACATGCTAATACCAGTTTTAATGTGAAGTTGTATTTGTGTATGATTATGAAAGATTGTGGAGGCCCCTCAATAGGCACTAATCTCCCTATGTCCTTCCCTGCCCCGAGGATGAATTATTGAAAATTTAGAATAAAGGAGCCCTGAAGTTTGCTGTCCAATAGTATAGCAAACTCAGGAGCTCCAAAAATTCCAGAAACCACCTGAGATACATTTTAAAAACATGTAACCATTGGGTGGCTTCTTTTGCTAGTGATTGTTGGATGAGAACATTTGATATTGAAGGATGCAGTTGAAAGATATTTTCTGTCTTTATTATGACTAATTGCACATAATGAAATGAAATATTAAATTTATATTTTGAAATAATCTAAAATATTTGCTATTCCAATTACACACAGTCTCTCTGGATTTAAAAGAGAGTACACCGATTGGCTTTGCCAGGAGATTAAGCATAGCTGTGGGATTAAATCTTCTTTGTTTGAAAGTTTAAATGAATAATTTATAGAGGAATTCAAAGGCTATATCTCAATTATTACTGTTGTAAATCAAAGAAATACTGTAAGTGAAGAAATTTCTACAGAAGCATTTTTAAAGATGAGCATAAAAGACTATAAAATTCAAAACATTTCACCTAATGCTATCATGTCCTTAAATTTTAAACTTACTAAATTATACTTTGTATTATTATTTAACCTTTAAGTCAACATGCAGCAGCAATTATTGTTTAAAATCAAGTCCATATTGCCAAATGTTCAAACTTCCAGTATGCCATGCAACCTTTGAGTTCACAACCATTTAAAGTCACTACAGATCACCTCCTTATTGAAAAGGCATTGGAATTAATATCCCCTTATTTATTATTATTATTATTTTAGGGTTTTATTAAACAAAGAAAGAAATATATACACAAAGTAAAATGTACCAGCTTTTACATTAACACAAAATAATAATAAAGGAAAAATGAAGACGGTAGACATAAAACCAAACTGCGAAACAGCATCCAAAGGCGTAAGAAAGTCAATCCAGGTAGTAACAGTTGAATGCAAAAGTTCTATGCAATTAAAAATTAATCAGAAAGGTGAAACAATCCAAGTGAAATCCATATAAAATAGGCAATAAATCCGAGGAATATAATATAACATAGATCACAAGACAGATCCATGCAATAAAAACTAATCAGAACGCAACAATCCAGATGAAATCCAATATAACAAAAAAGTCAGATGGTTAAAAATAACATATAACTCAAAACCGCCAAAATGAACGTAATTTGACAGTCACATAGTCAATCTCAAAAGGCATTGGAATTAATATCCCCTTCAACAGCTTCATAGAAAAATAAAGTAAAAAAATAAAGAGTATAATGTCCAGGATAAAAATGAAGAGAAAGCTAAGATTATGTATTTTAAATTCAAAATACATAATCAAAAAATAAACACAAGGAATCACCAATGTGAACAGGTCATCATAGGCCCTATGGAATGCCCAGTCATCCGTAGTTGATAAGATGATTAAGATCACTGCACTACAGGAAATCCACTGCAAATCCAAAAGTCAGCAAGACACAACCATCTTCCTTGGTCAGTTATGAAATAAAAGGAAAAAATAAATAAATAGGAAACTCAAAAATAAAGAATATATACAAAATAAAAGTCTATGTACAAAAGACAAGCGGCCATTTTGAATAGTTTGGAAATATTAGTGATTTAAAGCCAACTACAATCAATCTAGATAATGGTATAAATTTGGAGCAACCCCAATTTCTTTTATAACCTTTCTTCAAATTGATGGAGTTCGCTATAACGTTTGATTTCAAGGCAAAACTCCATTTTGTTATAATTGTCCTATGGCTTTTTTGCTATTCATGACATTCAGCTGAATGCCTATATATATATATATATATATATATATATGCCTAAAGTCTAAAATAAGCAAAACAGAATTGAAATTAGCTTTTCAAAATGAAGAGGATTACCCCACTCTCTAAAATATCCCACAGGATACTAGAATAAATCTTAAATTTGGAAAAGGAAATTTGTATTGATAATACTTTAGCGCAAGGCAAACAATGCATTATGGATGGAGTACTTGCAGAAAATGTGGCGTCAAATTGTGAAATTAATGCCTTTGAGGAGGGACAGGTTTACAATATACTGTCTGAAACTGATTTTAAAAATCCATGCAAAATAAATGAAATTAATAAAAAAAGATAATATTGCTTTAAATTCTAATTCAATCAGTTCTAAATCCAAAAGAATAACATCAGATACAGAACTATTATATAAAAAAGTCAGACTTTTTCAAGTTAGTAGATAATATTTTCTGAGAAATAATGAAAATAAAACAGAGGCCATAATAAATAATTTACTTGTTAAGGTGGAGAGGATGACACACAAGAAATAATGGACACTGGTTCTCCAGAAAATAAACAATTTTCAGAGTTGGCAGTCTTACATAAATCCTCATCTTGATTTGTTTCTCAAACTCTTTTCTAATCATAATCCAAGAACAATCACCAATCTCAAAAATATTTTTGATAAACTTACTGCTTGATCTCTTAATAATCAGAACATATACTCATTAAAAATGTTACTGGATTTTATTGTTTTCCATTCTTTTTCTCTTTACCAGCTTACAAGAGTAGGTAGAAAAGGTGGATTCATTCCAAACCAATCAGATTGCACCAAATCATAATGACATCAAGCCTAATTAACATAGAATTTGCATACTTTTGCTAATTTGCATATAATTCACATCTAGTTTACATATGATTTGCATAAATATACATATATAATGAGGTGATGACATCATCTTCGGAAATGTTTGACAATTTCCATGAGGAGTGTGGCATCATTATAGAGCAGTTGCTATAGCAATTTATGATCACCAAAAAACAAGTGTTGCCAGCCATTGATCAGGGATATGGACCCAATAGGTCTAGACATATCACTTGCAAAGGATGAGAGACATAGTTACTCTTAATGCATAGTCATAAAATCTTGTTTGGATGTTTGCATTATTAGAAAATACTATAGGACTTGATGTATAAAGTTATATTTTTATCCATCTTTTTCCAAAACATCCTAACCTTAATTCTCTGACCTGTTTTGCTTATTCCATAATGTCAATTAAATGATTATGAAACTTAACATTATTTTGTAGATCACAGAACAAAGTACGACCAGTTTGAAGGAACCATCCTCCGGACTTCTACCCCTTTCCTATAGTAGAGCAATTTATAAAATTATTTTTACTTTGGTTATTTTTGGTTGGTTTATCATTTTGTCCTTAATTTTTTGTTTAATGCAGTAAAATATATAAACCATATATAAGAACCCAATTATTCAAGAGATCAACTATTCCAAGAATGGAATTTTATTTGAACTTAGATTGACCTCTCTGTAAAAGGAAAATACTATGTTTTTTTTTGTTTTTTTTTTTATATCATATTACCTATTATACTACAGTGTATCTATCAACTATACTTAATATTTAAATTGTATTATTAACTCACATCCTCAGGGGCCAGAGTTGATAAAGTCTTTTTTGTAAATTTATACCTGAAGTTTAAAAGAAATAAACCTAAACCTATCCCCTGTTCATTGTTTTGTTCGATAATGAATGTATCTGCCAAAATGTCACTGAACTTAAAGTCAATGGTAACATTATATACTTTAAGTATTACTGTTGAAAGAGTAACTCTTTCAGATTCAGCATCTAAATCTTCAGGTGAAAGAGTAGTCCCCTTGATAGAGCATCAGGAAGCATGTTTTTGCTCCTTTACAGCAGTGGTTCCCAACCACTGGGCCTCGGACCATTGCCGGGCCATCATATAAGACCAAATGGGCCGCCAGATAATATATAGGCTAAAATAAATAATAAAAAAAAGATAGTTAAAAAAAATGTAACTTAATTTAAAAATAAATAAATAAACAAACACTTATTAAAATTAATTAATAATTAGAAGATAATTTTAAAATGTGTTACTGCCAATATTTATTAGAAGCTAGAAGATGATGTTCCTAGTCTGGTAGCATTAATGCTGTTCCATGATTTACCATAACCAATTTAAGTTTTTTTAATGTCTCATTGCATTGTTTTGTCCAAAGAAAGTATTTTTGTGGTTTTTTTTTACCAGCAGTTCATTTTGTAAGAGGCCTACAGATTCAGGCATAGTCATATATGTGCTTATGGAGACAATTGGTCATCTTTAGAAACCGCTAAACATCCTGAACTTCCATCTTTAAAAAAGTTGGAATACTGTCCGTTTTGATTTTAACAATCAAGATTTGTCCTTATTTTCTAATGCTTCCTAAAAAATTTAATTCTATTCTACAAAACTGGCATTTTTAAGTTTTACAAATAAATTATTTTTAGCTAAGAGAGTTAGCATTTTATGTATTCTAGATGTTGCTCAAAAGTTTGTTAGTATATTATATCATTAAGATATCAGTATGACATTGCACATTTATTTATCACTGGCTCAAAAACTCTGGCCACCAGTCTATTAAAGTTGACAGAATTGTTTTTAGCCCAAAAGGTACGACTTTAACATTTCTGCACCTAAAAATCTTCTATTTTTAGAAGTGTAAAGATTTTCGGGTGCAGAAATGTTTCTGGTGGTTGATGTCATAACTTCCGGTTTATGGTGGCACTTCCAGTGCATGATGTCATTTCTGGTTGATAATGTCACTTCCGACAGATGATATCACTTCCAATTAGTGATGTCACTTCTCCTATGATGTAGAATTAGTAGATCATTTTTCTTAAAGGTATAATAACTATTTTTCTAATGGGAGAGTAAGAAGACTACTATCCTTACTGTGATTAATATGCTAATGAAATAAAGTCATGTGGTAGTTGTAGGCAGTAAAACAAATATTCTACTAAGGTGTTAAAAAGATCATTTTTAGCAGTTGGGCTGTGATTGGTCTAGAAATCATAGAAATTTAGTTTAGTGAATCTAGTTACTCGACGCTTCTGAAAAATATTTATTAATGATTGTCCCCTAAGGCTTATATAAGTTTATTTCTAAGTATACGATATGGATAGGATGAATGTTATACTTTGAATCTATAAGGCTTTTCATATGTGTATGATAATGATCAATATCTGAAATTTAAGCAATGAGCAAATGCAAAGAAAAATTGTTTTTGAGGCTGTGAACAATGGTCTAGATACTGTAGAAATTTAGATTTAGTGGGTGCATATCCACAATCTAGTTGATTTACAATCCTGAAAATTAAAGTTAAGAAAAAATATTTATTTATTCATATTTGAAAATCTCAATCCTGATATATGATTATTTCTAAGTATAAGATGGGAATGGGATTGAATGATTTTGTATTTTGAACCTATAAGCATTTTCATGCGGTACTATGATTGTGTATGATAGGCTATAGCACTCTATAACTGAATTGTATGTCTTGAGTAAATGCTAAGGAAATTGATGTATTAGTGGTTTTGTGTACGTAATGATGAGACTGCATGGATGTCTGGTGTGTTTGTATGGCTGGGTAACTATCATTGGGATCAATGTGTCAGTGTTTATGAGTATGTATTGATCTGGTTGCTTGGGTATATCTGTAAGAATAGGATATGTGTATCATGGTTATGTGCATGGATTGACATATCTACTTGCATGGTTACCTGTTTGCTTGTTTAGATGGGTTTATGTATGGATGGATAGTTGTATATAGATAAGTATGCCTGTGTGTGTGGTGTATCACCAACTGCTCTTAGAAGTATGACCCAAATTCAGTTAGTATGTGCTTATCTATAATGTAATATAATATGACTCATAATGTGATATTATCTGTAATGATATGTGAAATAGCCTGTGATATTATATTAAGGATATTGAATCAATGCAATTGGAATTTTTCACCTTTCTTAAAAATTTGGTATGGTATAGTAAGTGTAGACCTTAGAGTGGATATTCTAGAGTCAACTGAGCCTATAACCTTTATGTATTCACCTCATTTCTCAAGTTTATAGGTTCAGTTGACTCTAGAACCGGTGTTTTCCATCTATTATCATAATTGGGTGCATTCTCCAAGGCTGAGGTTCATGTTCATTGATTTCTTCCTTATAACCTGTAAATTTTATTTTTCTTATGCACAGAGCTTTGATGATCTAAGATCTTTACAGAAATAGTATGGTCTTTTTTGTTCGAAATCAGAAACTGATTTTCAATTTTTCTTTCAATGTAATTTCTTTAAAAACTTTAAAGATAAGGTGCATAGTTTTAGGTTAAACTCCTTAATTAGGACTTTATTATTAAATACAAAGAAAAAGCCTTCCTGGTAATAATGGCCTTCCATGTTATCTGGAAGATAAGATGTAGGGATCGAGTCATGAAAAACATTTGGCACAACTGTTCTAGTTTAACAGAGCAGTGATGAATATATTGTTTAACTGATGTTATACTTAATAATTAAATAAAATTTAATTTACCAAACAGGTTGGCTTAGATTTAGTGGAACATATAATTTTTTCTTTTTTTTTATTATATCCTTGAAGTTTGGTTAAGAATATAAGAATTTATAAAAAGGCTAAAAATTTATATTTGTAATAATTTTTTATTTACCATTTTATTGTTCAGCAAGAGCCAGGTGCCACTCATGAAGAAATACTGAATGGTATCCGCTATGTAAGACCTGGAAATGGATACATACCAAATTTCCCGCTATTTAAAAAAATTGAAGTAAATGGAAAAAATGAGCATTATCTGTATTCTTTTTTAAAGGTATAGTACTCTCACTCTGTTATATTTAGACCTATTGTATATATACAGTTCTATATATGAATATAAATATATGTAATAGTATAAGATATATTATACCAGGCCTCGGCAACAGTTTCGACAGGAGGGACAGATTTAAAATTTATAATTCTCCATGGGCCAGTGCGACAATTGAGCGGAGAAAAATTCCAAGAGGACTAACCGAAACAAAGATGCAGAGTGGGAAGGGCGTCTCCCAGAGTTTTATTTTAAATTTACGTTTAAATAATGCAAATTTGTCACTATACTATATGTTGTACATACAGATTTGTAAATCCAGCTTATAGTTTCCATGAGATGAGAGACAGATGGATAGAATATTAGAGATAGCTACTGTAGATATAGAGAGACAGATAGATAGATCAATACAGAGAGATAGAAAGACAGAGAGATAGAAAGAGAGACTGTCTGATTTTTTTTAACACACAGTAATTATTTCTGGATAATCCAACCTAAAGTTTATAAGTTCTCAAATAAAACGGGGGAAGGCGGAGAGAACATTAAAGTAAAAAGAGTTTATTTTAAAATGATTACCGAGGACACTGGAGAATGAGACCAATACTACACTATTTGTTAATAATAATAAAAAGTAGATCTTTTTCTCTTTGATTAAGAAGCTCTGATGTAATTTTCTTAAAAGTGGAAAAAATTATATAAAACATTGATGTCCTACACTTTATTATTATAAAATGTGATAGATGATTTGAATAATTTTTCAACATTTGTAGTTTCTTTATGATATCTTTGTAGTTTGTATAAAGATCAATAACAATAAATGCTATTTTAAAAAACAAAACCATTATGAGTTCTTATCTGTTTGTTTCATTGCCTCTCAGTTGAATTACACACCACTTGACCATGGCATTTGATTCGCTCATCTGTTTCACTTGCACTAATTTACGTAACTTTGTTTTATTAATTCTTGATTAATTTTGTTAATTGCGGGGAAAGACACAATATATTAATAATATGAATAATTACTGCATAATATGTATAGGTATTAATGTGTGTAATCATTTAAAATAATACTATAAATAATAAAACATTGTTGATAAAATTTGCTGCTTTAATGATAATGACAGTTGAAACTTCTTAAATTTAAGATTGACCTCAGGCAACATAAATTGATATGGTGGTCTGGATCTGGCCCGTGAGACGTACGTTACCCATTCCTGATATATACTATAGGTAGATAGCCTAGATCAATATAGTTTTGGCTAATAAAAAGCTCAATCATAAAAGTGCCTCAGGACCGAATATGATTAATCATATAATGGCTAACTTATTCAAACTATATAATAACTGGATAGCCAATATTTATATGATTTCCCATTGATAGAATCATACATGATCTTATTTAATAAAAGAAAGACTAATACCATTAGATTCTATAACTTTTTCATAATAAGACCCAAAAATTCCAAACTTTAGATTAAAAAATATTTGCAATGATAATAAATCAAAAACTTGGAACCATCTTGTCAGAAATATCACCTTTTCAATTTGACATAAAAAAAAAGAAACATTCCTACTCCTATAATCTTATAACAGGAAGCAATATTACATATCAAATGAAAAAAAAATGCTGTTATTGTCTATTTGGATAGACAATAATCTAGCCTTTGATTATGTAAATTTCAAATATTTAGTTAAAAAGATTAAACAATTATTTGGACAAACTAATAATAAGAGCTTTTATAAATTATATCAAATATTTTTCATTTAAATATAAAGGATTTATATTTCAATCGTTTAAAATAAACAGAGGCATTATACAGGGCTTGTCTTTGAACACTAATTTATTTGCAATATTAATTGATGCTCTTATAAAAGGGCATAAGTTTATATCTATCTATCAACTTTGTATTCAAATTTGTGAATACAAAGTTGTGAATTTATTTGCTATTCTGCAAAAAATTCATTATTTGTCATAATGAATTTTTTGTGGATAATTTTACTATAATAATTAATAATTATAATGATATACCAGAAAGATTAAAATTATATAAAATTCTGCAAATAAAACAGGATCACTGTGTTTAACAATGATAAAACCAAACTTCTGGAACCCATATTCAATAAATCATTAGTACAATTTCTCAAAAATTACCAAAGACATTTTTGAGCATAGCTTGTCTCTTCCTTGAAATATGAATTACAAGAGATTTACAGACAGAAATGTTAGAATATTTTAATAAGTAAAAGAAAAAATTAACAGGTGAAAATAATAAATGCTTATTTATTCATGAAAATGATAATTAGTAAATAATTCACATAAATATAAACATAATAATAATAATCATGTGATTTTCTTCTTTTTCTAGAAAATGTGTCCGTCCAATAGGAACGAATTCGCAGATCAAGTTCATTTATTCTACTCACCAATGAGAAATAATGATATCCGATGGAATTTTGACAAATTTTTAATAGATGCTGAAGGAATTCCATGGAAGCGTTATGACTACACCATCCACCCAATGGACCTTCGACACGATATACATGTATTGCTGGAAAAAGCAAAAAAATAGAATCATGTCAGCAGAAAATATTTTTGAATTATAATTTTTTAATTTATTGTAGGCTACTTTTTCTTTTCTAAAAGCATGTCTTAAACAAACTATTTATGACCAATATGCGATCATGATGATATTGAGAGGGGGTGGGGAAATCATTTCTGTTACTATCAGCCAAATTAGCTTCAGTTCTAATGCAGTTTCTTGTTTTTCTATTAAGGTAGCAAAATTATAACCTTAAAAACAGTTATCTCCTTTCCTCGATTTAATTAGAGAAATGGGACCCTACCTTTAATAATAGGTACTGATTTAACACATGTGTATAGATCATTTCAACAATTACCATTAAAATTAAAAAAAAAAAATAATCAGGCTTGAAATGAATAGAAAGTTTTTAAGAAAAAAGTCTATTCGGTTTTTATTTATTATAGTCTTGAAGAAATGCAATTAATTTTTTAAAAAAAAAAAAAATGGTTGCCTAGTTAAACAATGATCACTTTTGGGTTTAAAAATAGAATTTAAAAAACACTTTACATTTTTTAATTTTAAAATTTAAAAAAGTAAAAACATTTCACTTTCTCATCCTATTAATGAGAAACTATTCTTATCTTTACATTAGAAGTTAAAATAATTTCTCATCACTATGAATTCATAAATCGGAAGAAAAAGTGGAATATTTTTAATTTTTTTTTAAATTTAATCTTGATGAGATTTCTTAGAAATATTCTACACATTTGTCTAGGTAGAGCGCTGCAGTTGGTAAGAAGATGGGATATTGTGCTGTGGAAATGATAGTTTGTAAGTTATTGTTAAAAACAAAACACCTGGATAAGCACCTTAAGATGATCTGTCTTCCTTATGCATTTTCAAACTTTTCTTTTTGAATATTGAGAGATTTATAACCTAATCTACTGTAAAGTATGGTCAATAATTTAGGTGGAAATTTTTTTTCTACCTGTGAAAATTCTTCTTTAAATATTTGTAATACCCAGGGACCTCACATCTTAATCGGGACCCAAGACTGGAAATCCAGGTGTGGTCTGCACTGCTCTTTTATATTTTTGATTAGCTTTTTTTTTTTTTAGCTTTCCAAGTAGGCCCTAAAATGTCATAACTATGTAATGTCATCTTATGTAGTTTGGTCATCCATGCCTGGTAATACCTATTAAAGAACATGGCAGGGCTTCCCGTTACAGCATCCAAACCTATCCCCCCCCCCAAATTATTTTAGATAGTTTCTTGCATTGTTAATCTTCTATTGTTGCTCATAATACATTGTTGTCATGGTGATATTTTGTTTGATACTTGAAATGCCTTTGTACGTGGAATATCTCTTTTGTTTTTTCATTGGCACTCTTATTGGGGCCAACATTTGTAAAATGTTGGATATAAACCTTTGTATATACTGTAGTTCATAATAGTTTAAAACATTCTATAATTCAGCCTTATATTCTTTGCTGCTTCTGTTTTTTATATTAAACACATAACCTGTATTAAACACATAACCTAATAATTTGCGTTTAACTGTTTGCAGTCTCTAACTTTTCTGGATTTAATTTATATAATCCTTAATATTTTGATCTTCAAATTATTTTTTTAAATATATTTGTTTCTAGTATACAAAAGCTAAAATTACTTTTTTTTTATTATTCCTCTGGCATAAAATACCTATAGGACAATTAGGCCTACTCTTCTTTGATTCACCAAATTGATAATCTGTGGTAGGGACACTAGCCTACTTCAAAAATTTACTTTGAACAGTAATTGTTCATTCATTTTTCATATTTGATAGATCATTCCCAATAGGTTATAATTCGTTATTTCTATTGAACATTATGTTATAATTCCTCATCTTATCTCAGCTTTTATTTCATTGTACTGAGTGGACATAAAAGATCTTTAAACATTAATAATAATTTACCTTTAGATGACAGAAGTTCCGGGCAGATGTCATTTAAAAGAGGTACCGGTATTCAAAAAGTTCCATAGATGGTGTTCCTAGTCATGTGCATGTGACAAGTGGTTCCACCTGGTAGCATAAACACAAATCTTCCATAATCACTTTTAACCCTTTCCTTAAGGAATTTTTTTTTTTTTTGGGGGGGGGGGATTTTTTAAGGATTATGTCTTCATCTCTCGGATAGCTGATGTGGAAGATTTGAAAGTGAGATTCATCACTGCGTTTTCTGAAATCGATGTCAATATGCTGTGTAATACAGTGTAAGAGCTAAAATACCGCTTAGATATTTTACACTTATGGGCTATAGTATTCATTGTAAATGTTGGTGATTTCAGTATTCCTAAATCAACTGACTTTCATAACGCATGCGTGTTAGATAGCATTCTTTCCAAATGCCTACTCAAGTCAACATCTAACTTCTTACTCTAGCCACCTTTGGTGTATCATACCTCTGAAATGGACCCGTCAATGAGGTGATGGAGCTGAGAACTCAACGTTTTCTGAAACCCCAATCCATCAACTTACAGAGGTCCAATAACTTGGCCAAATGGTTTGCGGCAAATTTTAGTGTACTATATTGGGATTTTCAATTAAAACAATCAATTAAGAACACCTATTAAAACACCTAAATAATTAAACTTCCACAAACTCATCCAACCCATGCTTGAAAGAATGAAGCCTAATTTTGTAAATGTCTAACCAAGAAGACAGATTGTAAGTTCGTATAAAAATTTACCTTCATTTGGATTTTTTCTTCCATTCTTGAACCAAACATTGTATTGTTTTATTACACTTCTTACATAGAAGTCATTTCTCCCTAATTTATAACTCTCTGTTCAATGTTCCTTTCCATTTTTTTAACTTGTTCATCTTACCATAGAACTAATTTATTTGCCTTTATTCGCTGTCTAAGCCATTCACTAGGAAATAATGTCAAGGGAAGAGGGTGGAGAGGGGAAACAATAATTCCCTGAGACATAAAGTCTGTTGCATTCACTGAACTCTGTAAATTGATACAATCCCATTATGAGAAGTGCTCATAGAAAAGTATATAAAAGTTAAAAACCCAATATCTGCTGTGCCTTCCATAATGGTCAATCTACTAAGAGTTTGATTGTGACTATCTTTATGGTTAAGAAATTTGCTGTATGTCTAAAAATATTCAGAAAGTCAGACCAATAACGTAAAAAGCCAAAAAAAATTGCTAAAGAAATTACTATTTCTCCTATAGAATTGATCATTTTCTGATGCACAGACATACCAGACAATTTTCCTTATTTTTCTAAATATAGGAAATTTCTCCCTTTTTACGATTTTGCACTTATCATTTATTATTGTACAAATAAAAAATGTAGTTTTGGGGATGAATATAATGATATATTTCTTGAATTTCATAATTTTTTTAATAAATATAAGCATTTATTTCCATAACTTATATAAGTAAATTCAATCAATAGTGTGTGTTTTTTACGAAATGCGGTCAGCTGCAATAACAGTATGTTCGTATTTTACGACATACATGAAGTTAATCATGTCACTTGTTAGAACCTGTGTTCCACTATTATATACTTTAGTTTTAATTTGAAGGCCTTGGTTTAGCATTAACTTGATGCAGACAAGATCTATTATATTGTAATAACCTTTGCCTACTTGCATACACTTACCATGCTAACCATGTTAAGAATTAGTTTTTTTTTCAGTACACACATCACAGCATTAAAACATATTTTGTAATTAAAATCCCCAACCCCTCACCGCCCAATCCATTATAAAAAATTTCAGTTCCGAACGCCCCATGGCCACCAGATAAAAGTTTTTATAATTCCAATTTATAAAAGTTGGCAGCTCTGCACAGATCATTATACTCATTACAGAAGCCACACACATCAACGTTATAAGGTTAAATTTCATACATTTCAACAGTTTGGTGGTGCTCAATGGCTTTGTTCATGCTAAATCTCTTATTTCTATGACATACTGTCTCTCAATGTACTTTCTCATTAATGACTTTTAAACTTTTTTAAGTCTATAAGAAAGTATTCCTTTACTTCTTTTCCAGCAACTTAAATATGTATGTTGAGTTTCAGAATAGAGTGCCATCTATGAATAGATTTTGTGTATAGCATTAAACTGTTTAATGAATAAATTTTCATGTTTAAAACACAGTGTTTGATAAATTATAATTTACAGACTACCTGTTTAAAGTGAAGAGTTTGAGATAAATAAATTATGAGTCATGGATTGATCTATAGAGTTGTGGGAGATCATCGGGTCATGGATTAGAATCTAGAGTTTGATCAATAAATGAATGAACTGAGAGAAATAATTTATGAATCGGATGTTGACCTTTAGAGCCAAAGGGCAGGGGGAATATTGAAGCCATTTGGTTGGCAGGTCCCTAAACAATTTTTTCAAGAAGTTTACTATATGTGTTATTTACTAGAACATTGCCTATAAATTGTTTATAACAAAGATTGAGTATGAAGAGTTTTTGACATGATCAAACTATAAGTCTGGGGGATCTTGTACAACCTTTCAAAATAATATGTGTCAAATTTTTATATTATGGAAAGCATCCATGTGATTTATAGTCCTTATATTATGTATTTAAAAAAAAACATTATTTCTCAGTATACAATAAATTTATGTATGGTTCCATTTATGCAAGTATCTCTTCTGTTAAACAAGGGATAATGTATTCATTCTAATTTATTGCATTATTATTAAAACATTATCCCCCTTAATATATAATTTAAAAAGAAATCTTACAAATTTTTTAGGATCCAGCTATTTGAATATCTAAACATTCAAACATACACCTGTGCCAACCCTTTAGCATAAATATATCATTCATGGAATGTATTAATTTTATTCCATTATTTGAGTGTTTATTATATAGGCTATCACAGTTACAATAAGAATTACAATATGAAGTGATAATTGTAATATTATGCCCAATTAAGAATGAAAGATTAATTACATATCACAAATCATTTAATCAAGTTATCAAGTACTTATTTTTAACAATTATGTGATAGACCTATTTGCTTAGATCATAGATATTACGTAATACAACTAGCAGGGGCATCATTAATGAGGTAGGGGGAGTTTCCCTTCCAACTTTGGCTGAAAGTCTGAAAATTGGGTAATTTTGTGTTGGCAGTTGGAAAAAAAAACTGTTGAAGGAGAGGGAAAAAACTGTTCAATAATTGTGTGTTGGGAATATGAGGAATCAGAGTTAAAAAATTTCTCTTTCCAATAAAATCTTCTAGCTTCTGTCCTGGCAATTAGCCTCTCCCTCTCATTGATAGCACTCTAATGACAAACATTAGCATTTAAAAATTCTAGCTGCTTTGTTATATTTCCAAAAAGAACCAATAGCTTTTGTTTTCTTTAACCAAAAGTCTTCCTTTTGCCATGTCTAAATTATAGCTGCACGTTATGTTCTAGGTAAGATCTAGATGCTTTTATTATTTAGGATAGGCCTATATCTAAAGGATATTAATTAAATATCTAATAGTTTGTATAGTTTTTTTTTTAACAGAATTACTTAGAACTTTGTTTGATATCTTAACTTCTCTTACTTTTTTTTATTTAAAATAGCATCTTAGAAATATAATTTTATAGAACTATTCAATCTTTTAAGTTATAAAACAAAAACTAACTTTTTTAAAAAAAAAAGATGGGCTTTTTGTCATACCAGAATAAATTTTTAAACATAATAGCAAGCAGTAAATTATAAGTCCTAGAAATTATTATTTATTTTTTTGGGCGCTGAAACAAATAGGGGAGTGAGAACTGCTGGTTGGCCTATATGTTTGCCTTTTAGGTTATTCCATGCATGTGGGTCTTCCTCCAGAAAATTATTTTTAGAAATTTAGGATCGTGTTAAGAATTTTTATGACGTTTCTAAATTCTTAACATAGTTCCAATATAAATTCATTGCCAAAATTGGTTTAAAAATCTTTATAACTATTATGTTGAAGATTCAATGTTATATAGACATATATTTTAAAACACACACACAATAATATTGATACTGACTAACAAGTGAAAAATGTATAAAACATTTATTACAAAACAGATCTAAACAGGAAAACATTTATTTGTTTTTAATTTAAAATAAAAGAAAGGGACTAGGGAACATTCCCTTCATAAAGACCATTCTGCTAATAATCTATCATAAATCTAGATGTTGAAATTTTAGATACAAACTTTTAATGACATGCTTTTAAAACTGAACATGTGCTAAAATAATTGTGAATTAAAACATAATTAAACAAACATAACTAGTTACTATATTTATGTTTTCCTATGAATTATTTTTTTTAATTTCTTCAAGCACATTGGACATTATATTATCAATAAAAATGATTTATTGTTTGATCAGCAATCAATGAAGATTAATTATCGAAATGACTTAAAAGTTATGATAATTTTCTGATTACTCTGTGACATAGGGGTAAGTTTGTGCATTTACTGAACCTCTAAAGATCAGATTTGTGGGATCAAACAAGAAAACATAAGAATGTACTGTAAGAATACTGAATAAATCATAAGAATTTCAAACAATTTATTCTTTTGTTTTTATTTTATAATCTACATAAAATTTAAGCATTAATCTAATATCAATGATCTACCTTTCAGAGTTTAGAATATATAGAATTCATTATGCAATCAACGTTACATGATCACAGACAGTGGCGTAACTAAGGAATGTTGCGCCCCCCCTGCAAGTTTTAGGATTGC
>PXIH01S0012829.1:2817-13857 GCA_003024985.2 Euperipatoides rowelli | reverse complement strand
TATTGCAAGCAAATATAAAATGAGTCAGTTTGTTACTTTATGATCTAAACAATATCAATTCAACAATAATCTATAACATCTTTATTATTTTAAACAAATCTTCAAAAATCAAAAATAATTTCTCCACTTCAAATAGTTCCATCAATTTGTAGACAAACAATTGGCTGGCACAGGCAAATGCAATTAAAAGTTCATATTTCTCTCTTGAAATCACTTTTTGAATTGCTGGTTGGAATTTTCTATATTGTATCTTAATATGATAGATTTAATTGCTCCATTCTCAAAGAAATTACATAATGCATCTTCAAATGTATATACTGAATCTTGAAAATACATCATCCTGCCTCCATGTATTCTTAAATGAAATAACAATCTTACTAATTTCAAGTCGCTGGATTCACTCAAATATCTACCTTAGATTTTTTAAATCTGTAGCTGCTGTTATAATGGGAATTCATAACTCTACTCATATCCTGCTGTAAAAAAAACGTTTAAGATAATCTGTAAAACATTATTTAATATATTTCCTATCATTACACAATCCAAGGAATTAGTCATATAAGAAAATCCAAAATTATTCAGCAATGAGTTTAACTGATGTACCCAATTAGTTGACCATCCTATAGTTTTATTTGGCAATTTACTTAACATTTTTAAACATTTATAAGGTAATATTTTAAGCTCCATCCTTGAAATCTTAAACCAAACTTCAATATTGCTTTTAAAAAAGAAAAAATATAAAGGTGGTATACCCAATTCTTTCCATATCAGATATCCAGTTGTGAATCTCGGGATCAAGAAAAGTCTTTTGTAAAAATACTGTTGAAATTTTCCTAGTTCTGATTCTCTTTCAAAACTCCATGTCACCCCTGCGTAATATGCCATAACAGAAATAGATGTTGCTTTAAACATTTTATTGACCATATCAAAAGTAGGACTAACTTATTCAACTTATACATCAGAGATTATATTCTATTTAGAGCCAAAGTTGCTTTATCCTTTAGGGTATTGAAGGGTTTTTTTAAACTTCCATTTCTATTAATCAGGACACCAAGATAAATATATTCTGTTACTTCCTCAAATGTCTCTCCAGATGACTTCATTTCCAATTAGATTTAGATTTGGTAGAGTTATTACCATTAGACATTCTCATGACCTTAGATTTCGTCATATTAATCTTAAGACCGTTCTTAATAAAACATTCATCCAGCACATCTATCTTTTTTTGCAGAGTAACAACATAATCTGAGAACAGTATCAAATCGTCTGTGTATAGCATAACATGGATAATTGTGTCCTCTAATTGAATTCCAGGAATATTCAGCTCATCATAATACAAAGTCAAATCGTTCAGAAACAAGTTAAATAATATAGAACTCATAGGGTCTCCCTGAAAAACACCTTGACCAATTTTGATGGGTTTATCAATTATCTCATATGTTTTATTATGTCACTACATTATCATAATAACTTTTTACAAATGTTATGAATTTCATGCTTATTCTCATCCCACCATTTTGTTCCTAAGAGACAAGTGATCAATACTATCGAAAGCTTTTGACATGTCCACAAATAAAACGTATAGAACCCCTCTTTCCCTTTGAAGTTTGAGGTGTGTCAGAGCATTAAATATATAAATATTATCAGTTGTTGCATATCCCTTACAAAATTCCGCCTGTGTTTCATCAGATCAAGATCTTCAATCCATTTTTCAAGTCTACTGTTCAGTATGTTTCCCATTATCTTCATCAAGACTGAAACAAAATATATTGGCCTATAATTTATTGGAAGATTATGATTTCCTTTTTTAAAAATGGGGCAAGTTATCATTTTGGTCATATTTGACGGTATGGTGCCAGTGCACCAAATTTTATTAAAAAATATTAACAATTTTTCAATAACTAAATGTGACAAACTTTCCGGTATTATTTTATCAATTCTTGCTACCTTATATATTTTCAACTTCTCAATTGTATTAGTCAATTCTCCCATTGTTATTTGACTATCTAGTTCATTGTTCTCAACCTGCATCAAATCCTTCATAACAGAAAAATGACTGCCAACATATTGCAAGGAAAAATATTCATATCTTTCATCCGGCTGTATATTATTTACTATATATGTTTTATTTCCAATTTCCCTGATCAATCTCCATAATTCAGCTGAATCTCTGGCTTAAGCCTATCTCATAATACAATTTCTTCCAATAAGTAGATTTCTTCATTTTACAAAGTTTTCTATATTCGTGTCTTTTTTCAACATAAATTTTCTTATTGTCTTGACTATTAGTTAATATAAAATACTTAAGTAGTTTATTTAAACGACTTTTATTACTTTTACATTCTTTATCAAACCACCTATTCTTATTAACGTAAGATGAATTTCCCTGCGATATAAGCATCCCCGTTAACTCTGCTGATTTTATGGAAGCCTCCTGAATCATAACTGACATTAACTCCAAATAAGTACTCTGTTATACAGGTATAACTGAGAAAAAATAATTTAGTTTGTCATTACATTCTTCAGATTTTTCATTAATCTATTTGACTTTTATAACTTTTTTCATAGGTATGATTTCATTGTGAACCTAGACCGGTCTATTATATACTATCCTTGTTACAATAGGAAAGTGCTCCGAATAATCTATATCAAAAACCTGAAATCGTCAATATATTGAAAGTACTCCACTGGGACAACTACCAAATCTGTCATACTCTTACCATTTTTATTAACAAATGATGTCTTACCCTTGCTTATCGCTTTTACTTATTCCATTTAAAACCACCATTTTTTTCTAGTATTGGTGAATTCCAACAGTTGCCTTACTCGCTTGCTAATTGTTACGTCCATTAACTTTCTAACTGGTATATCAATCATAGCATCCTCTATTTCATGGTCAATGTTAGCAATTCTCGCATTACTGTCACCTATAAGCAACAAAAAGAAATCAAATCTTAAAGCTGAAAGCGTTAATTCTAGATCTTGTAGTGACAAAGACAAATCATAAGAATGGGGAAAAAACAAACAAAACAAATCAATAAGTGTTTAGATAAATCAACACTATAAAGAAAACCGGAATCCATAAAAATACAGCAATTAGTGGAATTTAACATTTTACAATTACCTGAAAGTTTCTGTTCTATAAATATTGTAATTCCACCTGCTGGACGACCCCTTATGCTAGGAATCGCTGGTACACTGAAGTCCATATATCTATTAATACTGATCTTCTCCTTAGACCAAGTTTCTGCCACACAAATCACAGAACATCTAGGTATATATATATCATTGTTATTAAAGGTGTCTAAAAACTATTTATTTCTGAAGAATTCCAATAGCAAACAGACCATATATCCTTTGTATACTCAACCATTCTCTGTGTTAATTGCTACCTTCCACTGTCTGATTCAATATCTACAGATGCTGTATTATCTTTATTCTGAATCTTTACTTTTTTATTTAATTGATATAAACATGTTATTACTCCTAGCTTGTTTATTCCAAATATATCTTCCTCTGTAACTAAATTTTCTCCTTTTAGATAAGTATTTTTACCTTTATATTTTTCTTCCTTTAATTTAGTGTATAAAATCTTTCTTTGTTTCTCTAGTTTATTTTGAATAATAATCTTCTGATATGGTTATACTCGTACCTTTCACTAATTTTTTATTTTATAAAATCTTTTTTTATCCATATTATTTAGAGTTTTGCACAAAATTGGTTTAATGAAATTTGTCCCCCTCCTGCCCAAACATCTCGGTTCATTAAATTTGACTTATAATTTTAATTTCGGACAAAAAGAAATAACTCATCTGTTCACATAGGGCGGTCTCATGTTTAATTTCAGACCAAAAATCAATAGATTCAGAAGCCTATTATCCCTTTCTAAGTTTTCTAATTTTAATTGAGTCAAATTATCAAACTTATCTTCTTTCCTTATCCTCTCATCTATTTTAATTGATGAATTCTCTAATTTAACAATCCTTTCATCATGTTTTAATATTTGTTGTTCAAGAATATCTAAGCGTTTGGTATTTAACTCAATAATTTTATCGATTTTGCTTTCTAGTGCCGAGATTTTTTTTTCATAGAAAACATATTTCTTTGTAAAGATTCTAAAGAAGCACTTTCTTTTTCAACTGAAAGCTCCAGAGAGGAAGATGTCATTCTAGATATTTTAACTTATACTTGGGTGGAAGTAAATTCCATCATAGTGGTTTGAGAATTTATTTTATTAGTCATCTTAGTATGAGTTCTGTTTAATGGGCTGGGGTTAATTTCCATTGACTTCTCCATATTCTGTAACTCCATATTATTTTCATAAACACAATTTGATAATTTTACAATATTTTAGTGTTTCTATTGCCATATTCTAAATTATTTATGGTAGCTATTACATAATGGAAACACAAACCTTCAACATTTAAGAAATTTGCATAAATTTTAATTTTGAACCGTTCTTCCACTATCAAATTACTCATGCTAAATGAACAATTAACTTACCATTTAACTTTACTTTTAGTGCAAATATCAATTTTAGGTCTACATCTTTATTCCCAAGAATAATGAAGCTTCTATTTCCAGTATTTACAACTTCGTAATTTATACGAGCAATAGCAAAATTCATCGATGCTGCCATTTTGAACAACTAAACAACAGTGGTGCAGATTGCAGCAATAGAGGGCAATTAATTACAATAATTAAAATACCAATAAAATGTAGAAAAAAATAAATAGAACAAACCATTAATTAAAGAAATAAATAGTCATTTTATACTAACCTAAAAATTTAAAGAATAGCAAATTTCAATCATGTAAACAATAACAAATAATATTGGCCTCCATGATACTAACATTTGCACCAACTGAAATCCAAACTTTTGCTTTCTGCTTTCCTATTTATAAAAGATGGCCGCACCTATTTTAAATAAATATTCACATAATCGAAAACAAGAACAAAATTTAAATATCCCATTAATAAAATGTCTTAGTTCTATATGGACAATGGACATGTTTATATTTCAATGTGGATTAATATTTTATTCCCAGTTATTTTCAGCATGTAATCAATTCCATAATCTAAAAATTTAAAGAAAAGCAAATTTCAATCGTGTAAACATTAACAAATAATATTTGCCTCTGTGATACTAACATCTGCACAAACTGAAACCCAGATAATTTTAGTATGGGTATTTCAGTAACAATAGACCAGGTTCTTAGCAAACATTTTGCATGAAGAGCCATTATTATCAAATTAAAAAAAAAAAAGGATTCCTGAGACATTTAATGAGGGGAGAAGGGATTTATTTAATAAGATATATTATCATAATTGGCTAATCATGATAAAAAGAAACTTAGGCAGAACTCGCTGTGGACCATGCAGGTACAAGGATATTAAGTAATGTAAAACAAAGTCTCAAACATCATAATGCGGCAGCTGCCATGCAGGGGGTGACACAGATCATGGAGTGGCCAACACCACTCCAATAATGTACAGGATGATTGAAAAATACATCGTTGGAATAAAGGCCATATTTAGACTTGGTGAGGACCTCGGCTAGATCAAGTTTGGAGGCCCCTTGTTAAAATTTTGATAAGCATTTTTTTTAGTTAACTGACGTTTTGTTAACTTTTTGTGTGATTTGATAGGCTTTTTTTTTAGGCCTGGGCTATCTAAAGTTTGGAGGCCGAGGCACCCCCCCCCCTGCATTATGAGGCCCTGGGCTACAGTCCGCCAAGCCCATATATAAATCTGCCACTGGCTGGAATCGTAATGGCCATTCCAACTAAATGTGACAAAGAAGCATACAGTGTTACGCTCTTGAATAACAATGCAACCCATATTCATAATAAGTACAACTGAATTAGTATTAATTCACACATGTAAGGTGGTTGAGTGTTTCTCACATTGCTTACAGTATATTGAGAATGAAGGAACTTTTATGTCATATTATTTCCATGGGTAACATCATTTATTTAAAAATTCAAGTGATTTATGATAGGAATTCACCTGCATAACACAATCATTAAGAAACAATACATTTTTCAAAGTTGCAACTTATAAAATTATTATGCTGTTTAAATTTATATTTATTTATTATTATATTTTATTGTATTTTTTTTTTTATTATTATTTAAATTTGTTAATTATTCCTTTAAAACAATGGACCAGGTGAAGGTTTGGCTAAAATTAAATTATACAAGTGTGCAGTTTTTTTTATTATTATAAACAGAGCATCTATCTACTCTACTGTATAAAGTTAAATAGAGTAGTAATGGGTAGTTGCGATTCAATGCTAGAACTTTGATTTGCCAAATGTGCGATTGCTGGTTAGGTCCCCTGCATTGGTTAAAAATTCCATAGTTGCTCCTCTAATTACAACAAAATAATTTATAAGAATTGAGCGTGCACACAGCACTGACAAGCAAAATTGACTGGAGAAGACTTGTAATTACAAAATGCATTCATGAAATATAATTAGCTCAAAGCATAGCACCACTCTGTAAGCCACTAGCGTAGTAATGCCACCACACAAGTAAGATAGCCACCATTACAAAGCAAAGAAAGAGCCATAAAATTTAACTAAAGAGCCACATGCCTGTGAGCCATAAATTGCTGACCCCTGCAATAGATTGCATATTCAGTTTAAATGTTATTAGATAGCAGCAGCAGTGACATAGCCAGAGAAGAGGAGGTGAAGAGGCATCACCCCCTGCTGTGCCAGCATCACTTATTTGTATTTGGATAGGTGACCACCAACTACATTAGGCTTTAGTCGCCAAATGTCACATTTTTATTTAACCTTCGAGTGGGTGCACTGTTGTAAATTTATAACAAATCCAAATTTTTATAAAATGTGTCTATTTGTATAGTCTTGTGGGTTTATCTCTGCCTTCTATTCTTAAAACTACCCCCCCCCCCCAATACAATATTGGTAGTTTTTTACCATGCACACAGCTCATTTTATAGTTATTTTTTTTAGAATTATTTGTAAAAATGCATCCAGACATATAAATTTTACGACATGCGCTTACTGATGTAAGATTTTTTTTTCCGTATTATTATTGTATAATGGAAAAGAAAAGAATGTCAGTTTCTATGAAATACTATCAATATATTTATTTACTGCAAATGACACTCACAAACAGAAATACTTTGCTTCGAATGTAGAAAAATGAATAATTCAGATTAGATAATATAATATAATAATATTATACAGGTAGACTAGAATAGTCTACCTATATATCTAATCTAAATTATTCAGAATTTGTAAAATTAGTAATTTTTTATTTCGTTTATAGCTTTTTTCTTTATAATCTCCTTTAGTAGCAAATAAAGTTTGCTTGAAAAAAAAAAGTGCAATAAATATTGTAGAAAGATAACGTAGCCTATATCACAAAATTATATAATGATATTAGCATTATATAATTTTGTTATTTACGTGACTTGCTTTCTTCACTACATATTTACGTCAATTTTTTTTCAAGCAAACTTTATTTGCTACTAAAGAAAACTACAAAGATAAAATCCATAAAATGAATTTAAAAATTACTATTTTTACAAATTNNCCTTCACNNNTTANCATTTGTAGATTTGTTTTAATTGTAGGAATTTATGATATAATTTTAAATTAGTATTAAAAATCTAAACTGAACAAAAAAAAAGTAACAACTTTAACAAAATATAGAATGTAAGAAATAATTTCATTATTAGTCATATTTAAAAGTTCTTGTAGTTATTGCATTTTAATTCACAGGATCCCATGAGACACAAAAATTATGTCACGCGCCTACGCATGTTAAAAATTTGGGTGCGCTCGCTTGAAGGTTAAGGCTGGTTTGTATCTTTTATGAACTATAGACAAAACAATGGAGACACATTCCCCCTAATACACCTCACCCTGGATCCTATCAAGGAATACCCCTACATACTTTGTGCTCCCAATTATAATTTCTTAGTGACATTGGGTTACATCACTAAAAAAGAGATAAAACATGACTTGAAGAATAGCAAATCATCCAAACCTTTCCATATTTTCTCTGAATAAATATCAAGTCGATTCAGAAATATATTTTGTCATTATATTTATTGCAGAATTATTATTTTAAAAGATTCTAAGAAAAGTTTTTGGTTTGTTGAAAATGGCTGGATTTCATTTTAAGCTTTCATTTCTTTTATTTAAAAGAAAAGAAAATTCCGCATAAATATTATTTTTTTAAAAATACTATTATTCCTTTTAATAACATTGATCAATTTTAATTGAAATGGGAAATGTCTTAAACAAATAGAAGCATAATATGAAAATTATTAAAAATTTTTCTTCACATTTATTGCATTCTTTTAAACAGGATTATTGAAAAAAAATCCTTAGAATAGGTGGCCATCTTGACTATTATTTTGCCTAAGGTGTTTTTGATAAAAGTTTGATAACTGGCTAATTTTTCTTATTATTTTGCTCTATTTTATTTTTTACATATTATAGAATGTGTACCAAAATTTCTTAACTACAATATTTTTGATAATTAACTATCGTTGAAAAAATAATATTAATTTCTAAGTAATATTGATTTAAAAAGTAGTACACCACTGGTGTTTCTATCCTAATATGTTAATAAAGTCACTTTTCAGAAGAGTCAAAAACCTTTTTTCTATATTCTCAGATTTTTTTTTAGTGAATACTAAAATTATTAATATGATCCATAAATAAAAAAATGGAGTAAATCTCT
The DNA here is from genome assembly GCA_003024985.2 of Euperipatoides rowelli. Classification (NCBI taxonomy): domain Eukaryota; kingdom Metazoa; phylum Onychophora; class Udeonychophora; order Euonychophora; family Peripatopsidae; genus Euperipatoides; species Euperipatoides rowelli. The sequence continues at coordinate 5,131 of PXIH01S0012829.1, read as the reverse complement.
CATTGTCTGATGAGTTATAGGTGAAATACAATAATTTGAGACTTGTTGTGATGGCTCTAAATGAACCGCACATCACATGCAAGGTTTTGATTGATCATTATTCTTGCATTTTCATTGGTGGTTCAAATACAAAAATTTGCTGGATTATGTGACCCAATAATTTGAACTTATGAGAGGGGGAAAAATGGTGAATTTTAACTTTTGATAGAATACCAGCGATATGTCTTCAATGGTTAAACATTTAATAGAACAGTATTTCCCTAACTGGTCTTCAAGTAGTTTGCAATTTTGAATGTATCCTTGAAGTAATGTTGATACTGGTTACAGGTCAGTTTCTTAGATCAAATGATATTTATGGGGAACATTGCATTATCTTGATGTTATATCCAGCATTAGAAACAAATTCATACAATAACAAATTTATCATGTGCTAAATGTCATATATGAATCCATTAGAAATTGCTTACTACTAATTCTCTTGAAGTATTATCCTAAGTTTATAGCCAAAATGTTAAACTTTTACAACATCCTTCAGTCTTGCTTATTTCAGTCATTTTAATCTAGAACAATTTAAGATTCAGTACATATATAGCCAATATGTAATAACACGTTTTCCGAACATTTGATCAGGAACAGATTATTTTCTTTTCAACAACTCATTGTTAGCAAAGAAGTCTAGTATAATATGTATGGTGTAAACATTTAAACATAGAAAAAAAATGGTGTCTGAAAATTATTTTTATTAGCGATTTAGCATAACTCATAAACCAAAAGTCGTATCTACAAACTCTTTACTACAATTTGTTTACAACTCAAAATGGTTTTTACATGCCATTTGTAGGTCTCAACATGTGATCCTTTTGTTGCACGCCGCACATCAAAGCAAAATGCAGTTTCATGTCATGTCTTGAACAGTATATCCTTCATCACAGTACCTATGGTGTCTGTTGTTAGAGTAAGAACATTAAAGTTTGGCAAAGGTGTACAGTAAACCATGTCCTTAGAATAATTCCACAAAACAAATCAAGTAGAAATAATATCCTTTCATGCTCAACACAGTGTTGGCTGATGTTGAATGCCAACCTTGATATTTTGCCTGCTGTCTCCTTAAACTTCTTCATCCACGCGTGGATTGTAGGTACACTTGGTGTTTGTTACCCATACATTGTTCAATATTTGCGTTGGACAGTTACTGGAGATTTCATTTCAGCTATACACAACACATATTGTGCTTTTTCTTGTATCAAAGCCATTTGCCTTAAAAATCCTCTGTGCTGCCACCTATTAAACAACAACAACAAAAAAAAACATTTTGAGTTGATACACAAATTACTGCAAACGGTTTGTGGATACGACTTTTGGTTCATGAGTTATGTTAAATCGTTATCATAATGGTAGTTCTCAGAATCTTTGTAGATACGACTTTTGGTTCATGAGTTATGTTAAATCGTTATCATAAAGGTAATTCCCAGACACCCTGTATTGTCATTACTTTTATTTTCTACTTTTTAATACAGTTAAAAGTNGATACGACTTTTGGTTCATGAGTTATGTTAAATCGTTATCATAAAGGTAATTCCCAGACACCCTGTATTGTCATTACTTTTATTTTCTACTTTTTAATACAGTTAAAAGTTTGTAATATTGGAAAATGTTTTTTTTACTATATTTTAGTTAGTCTATAAAAAAAGAGCTATTTAAACTTTTGCATATCTAGTGGGTCAATTAGTTCGTAATTAGGCCACTAGGTGTGCAAAAATGCAAATATTTACTTTAAGCATGCTCTTTGTGGCATGAGTGTCTAGAGGGTTATAAAATACCCTACTGGGCATGTTTATGACATTAAGATGAACAATGGTGACTTTTTTTAGTATTGCACATCCAGTGGGAAAATCACTGTTAGTAGATGCTATATTGACCAACTTTTATAATCTTACATTAATTTACCATGTGGTGTAAACTCAATCAAAATTTCAGATCTCTAACTGTATCAAAAGCAGAGTTATTAGCCTCTAAAGATTTGAAGCGAATTATAAGGCCAGCTTACACTTGCGATTAAATCGCATGATCAGATCGCCAAAAGTTCAATACTTTGTCTATTATGAGATTGTCTACACTTAGCGATTCAATCACTTCAATTGCAAAAAGCTGCGACAAAGTAATTACTTTTCGATTCAAGCCAGTTGCTTGTATTTCAATTTGTTTTCAGAGTCAAGTTTACATTAGTGGTTCAATCGCACAATTTGGCTATTCAAAATAACAAAAAAGATTCATTTTAACCTTCAAGCGGCCGCGGTCAAAATTTTAACATGAG
>PXIH01S0012823.1:7673-17934 GCA_003024985.2 Euperipatoides rowelli | reverse complement strand
CATTGCGGATAGTGGAATGTCTCCTAGATATGGGGGTATAGATGCAGACTAAGCAATGACATTCCATGTTGTCTTTTGCGATCTTTCAAGGTTAGATATTTGATCACCAAAGTCTAATCTACAGCTTATAACTGTGGGATTCACCAACCCATCTGTCCAGAGAGGTGTGTTATGCCATTCCACCATAGATAATACTATGAAAGTACAACTAAATAAATACACTTATTCCTGGAGGCCTGACTGATCTTGTTCAAGACAGCGATTGGGAGTGTATAATGGTGGTGGGAGCAATTTGCAATGAATTGTGGGTAAAAGCATTGTTGAGTGATATCATACCATAGTTGTCACAATGCAGTAAGAGAGCTCAAATCTGATTGGTCAGTGCAGCAGAAAAAAACCTTTTGCTATTACTTACATTCATTTAGGAATAAACATGATATATAATGCATTATACATTTGAGGCCTTTAAATTTTATTTTTAAACATATTAAAAATGTAGGTATTCCTATGTATGAAAATTAAACATTTTAACATAAAGAATCGGAAATGGGTTTTCAAAAATTTCAAATTTTACAATCAGCCACAGCTAGTCTTGAATTACATTGAAAATAGAACTGAAGAAAAAGAAAATATTTCCATTGGTTTCCAAAGTACTTTATTAGCACCATGGTCAATGATTGATATGAAGATAGCTAGTTTTGGAACAAAACTAAAAATTTAGAATATTGTATGAAAACAGATATGTAGAAGACAGGGCATGCTTTTAAGGTGTGTTTTTGTAAAAAAAAAATGCATTTGGAAAATTAGTGGAGATGACACTTTTTAAAATAAAATGTTTAAATTTAAAAATTATATTTAATTTTGTCATACAGTATTTAAAATAACAAATAATTTTACTTTGAGAAACTTTTATATATCTTATTTTACATATTCTTGAATGCCATATTGAAAATTACATAATATGGAATGATTGTAGTGACACCTATAAGTTGATTGCAATGACACCTATAGGGTGATTGTAATGACACATATAAGATGATTGTAGTGACACCTATAGGATAATTGTAGTGGCACCTATAAGATGATTGTAGTGACACCTATAAGATGATTGTAGTGACACCTATAGGATGATTGTAGTGACACCTATAGGATGATTGTGTTGACACATAAAATAAGATTGTAGTGACATCTATAGGTTGATTGTAGGGACACCTATAAATGATTGTAGTGACACTTATAGGACACTTTTAGTGATACTTATTGTAGTGACACTTATAAGTTGTTGTAATGACACCTATAGGATGATTGTAATGACACATATAGGATGATTGTAGTGACACCTATAGGATGATTGTAGTGACACCTATAAGATCATTGTAATGACACCTATATGATGATTGTAATGACACATAGAAGACTGTAGAGACACCTATAGGATGATGGTAATGACATCTATAGGCTGATTGTAGTGACATCTATAGGATGATTGTAGTGACACCTAAAAGATGATTGTAATGACACCTATATGATGATTGTAATTACATATAAAAGAAAATTGTGGAGACACCTATAGGATGNCTATAGGATGATTGTAGAGACACCTATAAGATGATTGTAGTGACACTTATAGAATGATTGTAGTGATACCTATATGATGATTGTAGTGACACCTATAAGATGATTGTAATGACACCTATAGGATGATTGTAAGGACACATAAAAGAAGATTGTAGAGACACCTATAGGATGATGGTAATGACATTTATAGGATGATTGTAGTGACATCTATAGGATGATTGTAGTGACACCTATATGATGATTGTAATGACACATAAAATATTGTAAAGACATATAGGTTGATGATAATGACATCTATAGGATGATTGTAGTGACACCTATAAGATGATTGTAGAAGAGACCAATTACTACTCAGCATATTGTCATCTATTTTGATGGCTTAATTGGTGGAATTGTGATTTTTTTTCATTCTCTGCTGAATTAAATAAATAATGTCTTTGTAGAATGTTAAAATCATTGATAATTTTGAAGAATTTTAGCTAGAATTAAATAGGTTCTGATGGTTCTATACAGTTAATTAAAAAATTGGATACTAGTTAGACTTGATGGGAAGGAACAAAATACAGATTATGGATAAATAATAAGAATTTACAAATAGAAAAATAGATTTATACTGGAATTCGAAAGAAATTTAATGAATATAGCCTAGTGTATTTTAATAATTTTTCCTAACAAATTAAAATAAAATGCAATAGAAATTAACAATTTCATTTATATATTGATTAATAGGAAATAGGAAATTTTGAGACTGGTAGATTATTTTTGTTTTATTTTGCTTATTTAAAAAATTATTATTTAATTTTAAATATTTATTATTTTATTTTTTTACTCTTTCTTTACAGACAATTGAGTTAAAGCCAGATTCTTGGACTATGGTATGCCATTATATTTACAAGGTAAAGTTTTTACTTTTTTTTTTTTTTTTGTTAAATAAAATTTTATTTTCCTAATAGTGTTACATTTCATACACAGTAGTGTAAAGTCTATCAGTTTAAGTTCTCTTGGTCATTCTTAGGACTCCAGTTGACCATTTTAAAATAAGNAAAGAGTCATCCTGACTGAAACCTTCTTAAAAGTTAGCAACCAAATGCGTTAATTTTAAATAATCCTTTAATTTTTACATTTGTAATAGTTTTCATAAATCATTTTCCCCCTAATAGTTTCAATTCAATAATGACTATCTCCTTCAAGACAGGTAGAAAATTCCTTATCTATTGTTGAAACAACGTTAACTTAAAATAGTGCTGAAGGCCTAAATCAAAGTTTTACATTGAACGTTCCATAAGCTTAGCAATATCTAATAAAAACATAATTATTATGTCCATAGTTAACATTATCCATAGAATTATTTTAATTCTATGAACAATATGAAAGGCTAACTAGCCCAGAAGGAAAATTTTGTACCAATATGCTTTAAAAAAATGTCTTGCCTGATTGCTGAAGAGTGAAGACGAATCGTTTATGTACACTATTTACATATATACACAAATATATGTTTTTTACATTCTTCCATGCTTGCACGATACAATGATGCTTGCTTCCATTTATTTTTGATGCGATTCATTTGCCTTGCATTCATGTTGGGGACTTTCAGTCTAGCCTTAATTTGTCTGTCATAATTCCAATTTTTTTTCAATCTTGGCACTTGTGGTATCTCTGTAACGAGAAAAAATCCCGGGTGCATATTACAGTGAAAGAAAATTCACCATTTTCCACATCGGTGCTGCACCCAGGTGGAACATCCAATCCTAGTATATACATAAGCACACTGTGGCCGAGTATGTTACGATCAGACAACAGCACTTGGGCTGCACCCAGGATCAAACATCCGATCCTAGTATATGCACAACACACTGTGGCTGAGTATGTTAGTGATCAGACTCCAGCACCAGGGCTGCACCCAGGATTGACCACCCGATCCTAGTATATGCACAAGCACACCATGGCCGTGTATGTTACCGATCAGACAGCACCAGGGCTGCACCAAGGATTGACCACCAGATCCTAGTATATGCAAAAGCACACCATGGCCGAGTATGTTACCGATCAGACCACAGCACTAGGGCTGCACCCATGATCGTTTACCTGATCCTAATATATGCACAAGCACACNTTTTAGAAGGGTGAAATACATAAATGCAAAATGCATTAAAATAATAATAAAATCAATTACTGCATATTTTTTAAAATGCAATAAAATAATAATAAAATCAATTACTGGGAACTTTTCCTGAATCACTAAAAACAGCAAAGGCAATGCCACTACATAAAAAAGGTACTATGAATGATGTAGTTAACTATAGGCCAATATCTTTATTAAGTGCCTTTTCAAAGATTTTTGAAAGAGTCATGCACAATAGAATATCTCAGTTCCTTGTTTCAAACAAATTGTTGTCATTGGCTCAGAATGGTTTTTTTTTTTTGGCCAATAGAAACACCAATACAGCCCTAACTGATTTTGTCAATAATGTATTGATGAGCATTGATAATGGAGAATTTGCCATTTGAATTTTTCTTGACCTAACAAAGGCATTTGATGTTATTGATCAGGACTTATTGTTGAGAAAATTGGAAAACATAGGTATCAGGGGCATAGCACTTGACTGCTTTGCATCATACTTGAGGAATAGAAGGCAATTTGTGGAAATCAAGATTGATGATGGAAAAAATATACAGAGCAAATGCTCACAGACAAAAATAATAAATTACGGGGTACCTCAGGGTTCTGTATTGGGACCAATACTCTTCCTCACTATTATAAATGATTTACTGAATTTTGTAAATACTGAAAACATGGTATTATTTGCAGATGACACAAATTTATTGACAAATTAAAAAAATTTAAATGATTACAAATAAGGGTTGATAATTCCATGTTAAAACTAATGAATTGGTTTGAACAAAACAAATTGTATATAAATGAAGATAAATCTATATGCTTAAAATTTAGACCAAGGGCTAATATTAGAGAAAATGAGCCCAGAGTTATTACAAATGATAATGTAGTAATATTTGCTGGTCATACTAAAGTGCTGGGCATTTTAATTGATGAAAATTTGAGATGGAGTGAACATGTGGTATATCTACAGTCAAGATTGAATAGGTTACGCTTTACGTTTAGAGTGATAAAAAATTAATTATCACTTCAGTGCTTATACATATATAGCCTACTATGCATATGTATACGAGTACAGTCAATATAAACTTTTGACTTTGCCCTGTATTTACTGTATATACTCGAAGCAGTTAAGAACATACATCTAATTATGAATGTATTTAAAAAAAATTTCAATATCCATGATCATTACACAAGAGGAATGTTAAATGTTCATGTAGAATCTCACAGGACTATAATATGTAGTAAAAGACGTATTATTCTGGCAGCGTATTGTTTAACAAATTACCAAACAACTATAAAAAAATAAAAAGAAGTTTGTAAAGGCGGTTAAAAATCTTTTAAGAAATAATGTTTTCTATGATGTGAAATCTTATTTAGACTGTAGATTTAGATAATTGTATTACTTGATTGGATGGAATACCCAATTAGGGGTTTTTTTTTTGTATTATTGTATATTGTTTGCTTGTGTATAATTTCTTTATTTTTCCTTCATGTATTGATTTTGCCTATGCCATTCAATTTATCCTAAATTGTATTTATGACCTTTTTTTTTTTTGGCTTAATAAACTCAATCAATCAATCTTTAGTTGATAATATTTTTTTCTTTTTTTTAGATTCCGAATTTTCTTGAAAAGAATACGAACACTTAGTCATTGGTCGACTCCAGATCATTGGTCGACTCCAGTATCGAAATATATAAACTTTTGTTAAGATTGTTTGCTCATTAATCAATAATAAATATATTATAAAAATAATTTAACCTATGTGTTTTAGTCCTTTTGTTGTAAATTTTAAAATGCTTTTTTAAATATAACCTTCTTTCTTGCACAACCCATTTCTATAAACTTGCTGTGGGGGTTATCCATCTCCCCCCTGTCAACAATTTATCTAAGAGAACCAAACGTAATGCCTCAACAATTTGAATTACTTCTGGTGTAAGAGCAAACAAAATAAACAGCAAGTCCTGGCATGGTGGTTCAGTCGGTAGGGATGCTGGCTGATATCATGTTGAGGTTATATGCTGGGAATACGAAAGGTTCGATTCCCAGTTGAGATGGTTATGGAACGGTTTTTTCACTGGCTTAGAACATCTTGATAAGAGTGTCCTGACATGGTGGTTCAGTCGGTAGAGATGCTGGCTGCTATCATGTTGAGGTCATATGCTGGGAATACCAAAGGTTCAATTCCCAGTTGAGACGGTTATGGAATGGTTTTTTCACTGGCTTAGAACATCNTACCGATCAGTCCACAGCACCAGGGCTAAACCCAGGATCATTTACCTGATACTAATATATGCACAAGCACACCATGGCCGAGTATGTTACCGATCGGATCATGGCGCCTTGTCACTTTTTATTTTTGTATCCATGGATATTGGAATTATATATAATTTAGAAATTAATAACTTCAGTAACAATTTAATAGAATGAAATTACATTGTTTAATGTAGCTTGACTTTATAATAATTTCAGTTCATACTGTATAGTACACGGGGTGTTCAAAATTATTTCCCTCATTTAGAGAAATTACTTATATAAAGAAGCATTAGAGGGAGCTGCTTGAACATGTTGTGGCAAAATGGAGGTAACTAATAAATATTTTATTGTTTATTAATAACATAATAATTGGACCTTTTTTTTCCCCAAACCCACAGGTAATGTGTACCTGTACATGATGTAGATTTTTGTTGCACCTCAATTAATTAAGTTTCAGCATTGGGGGATTTGTGAGCATGATGATGCATTATCATATTGGGGATTAATTGCTAGAGATTTCCTTAATCCATATTTCCCTGACAGATGGATTGATTAAGTGGGATAATAGCATGATCTTCAAACATTGGATATGCTGTTCCAAATCTCATTGTTATAAAATAACATGACAAGCAAACATAAACATTTCTTTAAAGAATAAATTTGCAAAGACAACATGCTGTAGAATCAAAACTAGTCCATTAAATATATGGACTAAACTGCTTCTTTCTTGTAACATATGGATTTATATATTTTTTTAAGAAAATGATTTAAAACAGCTTATAATATGTTTTAAATTTTGTGATCAGTCAAACAGATGACATCCATGGATTTATCCCCTTTATTTGTATTCTACATTAAATATAAAATTTGTTTCAGTTGATAATGGACTAAATGTAAATATTGACAATTAGGAGCATAAAAAATTACATGACAAAGTTGATCTAACTTGCTTCCTTTATTGAAAATTTTATTCTTTCTTTCTTTTTCTCTCAAAGTGTTCAGATAAAAGTAGTTATAGTAAAATACAATCTTGGATACAGACAATGGAGCGATTGACAGTCAGAACTGAAATAAAGGTAGGCCTAATGTTTCCAATAATATTTTTATAAACATATTTTCTCTCTCTCTCTACATAAAGAATATGTGTGTATGTATGTGTATCTATCGATCTATCTATGCATCTATTTATCTATCTATCTATCTAGCTATCTATCTATCTAGCTATCTATCTAGCTATTTAGCTATATCTCTCTATTGCTCTATCTCTCTCTATCTCTATTATTTTTTAAATAACTTACACCTGGATTCTCCAAATGTACAGTCATATTGCAATCCTACCTTGGCTGCTTTCAATGTTTTGAAACTTAAATTGATAAATGTTAAAAATATTGTCAAAAGATTTATCTTGTAATTTTCAGTTTTATGAGTCTAATGGAAATGATTCTTTGTATTAAATAATATAAATAAAAGTTTGTAATTAGGCTACACTTGGGTTTGTAAATGTTTTTATCATCAAATGTGGGGAGTCTTTATAAATTAATTTTTGCTATATCTTTTTTTTTTTTTTTTTGTGATGTTAATGCAATTAAATATTCACTAATTTTTACTACTACAGGTTCTAAAGAGCCGGCGCGGGCGTACTGAGTAATAAACCCCGACAGGTACTCCTCCTCAGCAAGGTTTCAAATCGGCAGGAGAATTAAAAAGTCAGTGTTCACATGAAGCTGTGTTGTCAATTACTGAGTTTTAAAGTAGAGTACCCCTGATGGCATTTTTCGTAAACAGCATGTATGGATTTTTTTTTCCTGTTTTCATTTTGTATACTTGATTGATTTTTAAAGATAATAATATTCATGATAATATTTATTTACATAAAGAATCTAAAGAATATTGATAATCTAATTGATAATATTTACAATTTAATTTAGAATAATATTTTAATCTTAATACTACTCAGCATAGTATATAAACATGCATACTCTATCTAAACTACGGAAGTTTCCCTCAAGTTTGAAAGACGAGTGGTTATAATGTGGTTATAATGTTTCACATAAACATGCAGTGAGCTAAAGCTGCAAAGTGAGTTGATAAAGTATTCTTTAAAAAAAGAGCAAGTAGAAAATCATAGGATACATTCTTTAAAAAAAAAAAATAGGAACGAGTTAGAAAGGAGAAATTCAGTGAAAAACAAAGTATGCCTTTTATTGATAATTTTCTGATTGAATTAAAAAAAATCAATTTGAAAACTTGCTATTAAAAAATCGCTGTTAGACTAATTAAAAAAAATTCTTTGTCTTATAATAAATTTAAACTTTATTTCATTGATATAACTAATTTAATATTGTGTTTTATCTCAAACAGTAGTATTTTGAATGGACCCACCAGTCTAAAAAAACGTTCGTTTGATGGGAAGTTTTATAACATGAAAAGTTATGTGATTTTGTGATAACAATCTCCGCCACGTGATTGACGATGAAAGCCTCCGCTGACAATAACTAGCAGGCAGCGGAGCCCTCACGGAATAAAACCAATGAGATTCCGCTGAAACACAGCAGGTGGTAGAAATCTCATTAATGCAAGTTTCTATATAGAGTTAATGTTTATTTCAATCCAGCGGACTAAAAAAACGTTAGTTTGAAACCGGCCTTAGCATGATGTTCTAAGTCAGAGAAGAAAAAAAGGTTCCATAACCGACCCAGCTGGGAGTTGAACCTGTGCTTTCCCACCATATGACCGCATCATGATAGCAGCCAGCAACTCTACTGACTGAACCACCAAGTCAGGGCTATATCTTTTTTTTAATGAGCATTACACCTTTTTATACAAAAAGAAAAACAATTCCAATGGAATATATTAAACATGAAAGGGAGTTATTACATTCATTGCTACAAAAACCAAAAAAATTAAGATCCTCTAGCTAAATTAAAATACTGTATATGAAAATAAATGGTTGATTATTTTGATTCAACCATTTTTTCTTTTAAAAATTGGTGGCATAACCCTATCTTTATTAATGACAAATAAATAAACTCTAAGAAAAATTTACAGAATCTGGTGTATTATGTGCATCTGCCACCTCCATAAAAGCATATAACAATGGAAAATAAATACTGACTCTGGGTATACAAGGTGGAAGGAGGCACTTCAGTAGGCCTTACTTCAGACAAGGGATTAATACGATTACTAAATTTACAAAAGGAAACCAACCCAACAATTCTACCTTATCACATGAGTGTAAACATTTATGTCATGCAATCTCATACCACCATCCCTGAGTAACAAAAACATAATGGGCTCGAACCTAGTTTTCTATAACATTTCATTAACAATTGAATACACTTTCATAATAAATGACTGAGTAAATAAGGCATTAGGTAAAAAATAAGTAAGCTTTGGAACTCGATATGATATAATCGCTACTTTAGTCTTTAAAGATAAATAATTTTCTTGAAGCCTCAATTTAGAATTTTTGCTATATACTTTGTCTATTTATTGTCTGGAATATTTTCTACACTTATACAGTAGCACATAGTAATGGGATGCATTTATAGACATTTTACCGTGTTTTTAAGTTCTAGTTCTGCACATCAATTTCTGTCATTACGGTAATTGGGTCAAAATTATTGAAATCCATCAAAATGGATTATTTCACCCCTTCATTATCATCATAGGGTTGGGGCATAGTGGATTTAATATGCAGTTGGAGTTAGGTTCAGGGTAACAGTAATGTTAGGACTGTTGATTATCATAGGGTTGGAACATAGTCGATTTAATACATAGTTGGAGTTAGGGTTCAGGGTAANGGGGGGGGGGGGCTCAGAAGATGAAACCATATAAAGGGGGGCCTGAGTTAAAAAGTTTGAGCACCTGTGGCTTAGAACATGACGGGCAACAACAGATCATAGTCCAGCGAAATTGAGTGCTTGATGCCAAGTTATCTCCTGGAAAGAATTGAAATTTGAAGAATCTTTAGGAACATTAAAAAAAAAAAAATCAAGACAAATTACCTCAGGATGCACAAGAATTAGACCCAAAACTCAACAATTGAAGATCAAGAAAGCTGTATAATAAAGCTCACAGTTAAAAAAATTGAAATTTAGATAGATTGTATGTAGATAGACAGATAAATGGATGGATAGGTAGACAGACAGAAAGATGAATAAGCAAGTATATACAGTCTATATGTTGATATTAATGGTTAGTTAGACATCAACATAGGGTATCAAACCTCTTGAGATCTAGTAGAAAATCTTATGATTTAATATTATTAGATAAAATAAAAATGGATGGGAATTATTTGTTTAAATAT
>PXIH01S0012814.1:1423-11935 GCA_003024985.2 Euperipatoides rowelli | reverse complement strand
CTATTTAACTTATCCATTAAAAAAAAACTTATCCATTCATTGTTATCTCCTACACTTATGTTAATTTATTCTCTCTCTTTGTAATAGCTCCTACATCCTCTGTGGACTAAGGCCCCATTCGCATGGACAGTAATTTCATCTGTAGTTGAACCGTGTCTCAACCGCGGATAAGGATTTTGTGTTCGGTATTAATGTTATCCACGGCTCAGCCAGGTTTGGCCATGCGAACACAATCACGGCTCAGCCGTGGATAATAAATTTGTAAATAACAGAAACCGGAAATAAAATCAGATGTACGATTGTAGCCTAATTCTTTCATTTCTTGTGCTATAGTATTATAAATAGCCTTGGTTCTTTTAGAATTTTTTAAATCTGTTTGGGTGTTTTCATTTCCCCAAATTTATATTAAAGAAAAAAACCTCGTCATCGCACCAAACAGTACGACGTTCCGACATTTTGAAAGCAAAAAAAAATACTTATCTTGTGAGAATTAAATATCTTACGAGTGGTAAAATAGCAATACAAACAGAGTAATAATGAAACACAAACCTGGCTCAACCGCAGATAAGCCAAGATCATGTTCACATGGACATTGATTAAGGCTCAACCGCGGCTCAGCCAGTATCAAGAAGGGTAGCTCATCCATGGATTAAAATGTCCATACGAATGGTACTATCCGCGGGTCAACCACGGTTGCGCCGCGGATAAAGTGTCCATGTGAATGGGGCCTAAAGGAATTACTTTTCTTAAACTGTATGTTTAATTACAATAAAATTCATTAATAATAACAATTTGAAAAGAAGAGATTTTTCCATATGGTGGAGTGCAACTGTAAGATGGTATTTGATGGCCCTATGATGTATTTAACAAAATTTATATAGTGGAGGCCATGTTCATAATCATTTTTAATGGCTTTTTTAAAAAAACTTAAGTCAGCCAAATTTAATCGTTTTGGAAGATTAACAGTAAAAGTTAATTTTGATTAAACCTCTATTCTGACAACGGTTTTTCAGAGAAATGAGGTACTATAACTGAATAAAAAATAAAAATGTTTCACAAACTCCTTTTCTTTCCTAATGAGTTTGATGTTAACCCCCATATAAGTTATTTTTAGCTTTTTTTTTTTTTAAAGAATATAATGATAGCATTTTATTATTTTTTCTTCACAAAGTCTCTTACCTGGGAAAACCTAAAGCTAGAAACTATGTGTTGTAATTGTATACCTTAAGGAAATAAATTTATTCTCTTTGTACTGTAGGCTATTTACCCTTGGGAAATAAATTTATTCTTTTATTCAATATCATTTGTGTATTAAAAATAGTGCCAATTGCACTAATATTGATTAGTACATTTAACAGTCTCATTTCACCTTCAAACTGTAATTATGTCAGGATAATGTAACATGTTAATTACTAAAATTTGTTTTCTGTATTAATTTTAGAGATCATATTAAATTTTACATTGTAAATTATTTTTGTTTCTTTTTATATTATAAATAAACGTTAAAATTATTGCTATAAAAGCATAGATCTAAATGAAATTTTAATGACATACACATTGATTCAGTATAAATTTCTTTATTTTTATACTGTACTTTTAATCCTTAAGATATGAAATGAAACGTTTAAATATAGTTTAATAATAGATTTTTTTTTAAAAAATGTTTCAATTCATTATTTTTAAAAAAAATAGATCAGGCCAGATGTCTTAATTCATGAAGGAAATCTAAGTGTTTACATTGTTTAAAAAAATATCTCCAGTCTTTCCACTGATTTATCCAAGTAATGATATAAATTATATTTTATTATCCTTACATTCACTACAATTTTTAATTATAATAATTAGTTTCTTTAAACTACTTGCCTTTTTATATCAGTAATTGAAAAAATATAAAATTACCTATATTTAATATAATTTTAAAATTAAATTTTTCCCTTTGTGATTTGCAAAATCTTGTTTTGCAGCATTCTACAAATAGATTTTTTTTTTCATTCATCCTTTCTTTTTCCACCTCTTTGCTTTTTTATATAGTTTATTTTTTTAAATATTCCCCAGGCTTATATTCAGTCATAAAAATGATGGTGGCTCCACCACTGTTCTGAGATCTGCAACAAAAATTTCTGCATCAGTGAAACTATCTAAAATCTTATAATAATACTAACTAGATGAAGAAATACCACCATTAGCACAATTCATATTGCTTTCAATCGTTTCTTTATCATTTCTAAAGAAACTTGAGTTATTTTAACACTTTATAAAATATTTACCCAACAGTTTCTCCACTTTCAATCACTCATATGACCCATTGAATTACGGTTGTATTTTTTTTTTTCACTTCAAAGATTCCTACCCACATTACATTTTTACATCTTTATAATAGATGATGAATGATAATTGATGTTGAATTAGTAATAAATTATTTTTTACTATTAATTAGTTTTAGCTTATTTGAGACATTTTTCTTTGTAATTTATGAAGTTAATTTAAATATTTTAAACATTTTATAAAATATATTAATATTCATTTAGAATTAAAATATTGAAAATGAAAATAAAAAACATTAAGGGGTTTTTACCTGGTAGGCGCTCTATTTTATAACATAAAAGAGAACGTGTAAACTAGGGATCCCGGATTTTAAAAAAAAATAAGGGGCTTTGGGGGGAGAGATATTTTTTTAACAGTGTCAGTTAGTTCAATTTCTTTTTTTAATTATAAACGGAAGTATCGGTATCGTGTGACATGCACAACAGTAAACACTTCCCAGTATGAGTGTGGAGGCTACTATTCTAGCCACCATAATAATAGTTTATCGTTATTTTTTTTTTCTTGAAATGGGGAATTAATATTTTTACATGATTTGAAAATAGGCGTTGTAAGCTGCTTTTATAATTTTTTAAGGCTTTAATTTCTATTTTGAAAAGAATAAGCTCACAAACAGTGTAGAAGAGTGAAGTTTAAAAAAATAATGTATCTATTCAAACATTTTCATATAAATTTTTGAAATAAGGAATAACCGATTTCAAATCTGGGACATTTTAGCATTCCAACAACACTTGACGGGACAAGGGGCACATCTCTAAAAAACGGGATAATCCCTTATAATACAAGATGTCTGGGATCCCTAGGTATTGTTCATGTTAAAGTTCATCTTGATCGTGCAACAAAAACAACTTAATGTTTTTATAGAGTCAACTAGAAATACTAATGATAAGCTTATACCTGTGGCATTGAAGCGAGAAGAAGGCAGTTTTTGCTGGCGACAGGTGGTCCGTGGAAATGTTCATCTTATGCGGGTCTCCGGAGAAGATCCTTCTCCTTGAAGAGCACACTTTCAGTAGCGGAATCCGTTTCTGCTTCGAACAACTGTGAGGAAGAAAGGTAATTTCGGAAAAAACATAATGCGCATTCTAAACTAAAAGGTTTTACCTGATCAGGGTTTTCGGCCGTACTTAAGCCTTATTACACTCGGGAAGATTGTAGAACAGCACACATTAACATGATAGTTCTCACTGCTTGCATAAATGTATAAAATGAATACATAATTAATTAGTTAATTAGCTCATTCAAGTGAGTTTGAATATTTCAAGAGACAATTAAATTCCACGATTTGCCAAGTCGTTTTAATACAACATTTAAAATATGATGGTCTTTGCAAATGACATATTAAGGTAGTAATTTATATATCTTGAAATAAACTCAGCTATCACTTAAAAGTAACAGTTAACAAATAATAAATAATGAAAACATACTCGATCTTCATTACTCCCCCTACCCTTAAAGGAAAAAAAAATGTTTGTTTACAAAATTTTTTTTTTTTTTAATAATATAAATTTTTCTCCTTTTCAAATTATTCACAGGTAAATCAATTAAACTTACAAAGCATTTGATTAATAGTTCCCCAGAAAGGGAAAAATAAAAACCCTAGTAATATTCGTAAATACTGCATTTAAAGAGAAAGGAAAGAAGAAAAGTCTCTTGAGGGAAGTTTACCCAATCAGCAGGTTACTGATTTTAATATGAGCATTCTTGTAATATACAGTTTAAAAGTGCTGTTAAATGTCCAGGCAAAGTTCATTGATCCATGAATGTCAATGGAGAGGAAAGAAGAAAAAAACTCCTGGCCTGATATGCTCCCGCGAAGAGTGACACATCACTGTCTCCATTGCCAGAACTCAGAAAAAAACTTGACATAAAAGATTTCACTCATGATTCTCTATACATATTCCATGTTGAAAACAAAGTTTAGATTGCAGCATCCTCGAAGACCTTATAAGTGGCTGGTACCGAGGCTAAAATTAGCCAATATATAATGATTGGTTTTCACCTCTTGCTATATATTACTATGGTGCTTGAATTTGGTGAAAGAAACTGCCAAAAGGATGACTTTTTAAAATAATAATTGTCAGGAACAAAATAAAACATAACTAAATGAAAACAATAAGCCCCCAATCTTACAGCACGATAATAAAATGGAGGAAAATAAAATGTACCGGCTGGAAAGGCGGCAGCTTAACCAACATGCAAATACAGACCACAATTTGTATGAGCGCTCTATTTTATAATACAAAAGAGAGCGTGTACACAAACATATAAAATGAATACATAATTAATTAGTTAATTAGCTCGTTCAAGTGAGTTTGAATATTTCAAGAGATAATTAAATTCAACGATTTGCCAAGTCATTTTAATACGACATTTACGAATGTGCTGGTCTTTGCAAATAAAGTATTAAGAAAGTAATTATACCTTGAAATGAAAACAATAAGCCCCCAATCTTACAGCACGATAATTGTACTCTGATGGGGCGGTCTGCAACCTGGAAAGGCCACTGCCTTCCACAACATAAAATAACATAAAATAATAAAATGGAGGAAAATAAAATGTACCGGCTGGAAAGGCGGCAACTTAACCAACATGCAAATGCAGACCACAATTTGTGTGAGCGCTCTATTTTATAATACAAAAGAGAGCGTGCACACAAACGTATAAAATGAATACATAATTAATTAGTTAATTAGCTCGTTCAAGTGAGTTTCAATATTTCAAGAGATAATTAAATTCAATGATTTGCCAAGTCATTTTAATATGACATTTATGAATGTGCTGGTCTTTGCAAATAAAGTATTAAGAAAGTAATTATACCTTGAAATGAACTCAGCTATCATTTGAAAGCACCAATTAACAAATAATAAAAAATAAAAGCAATATAACCCGATCTTTTTTTCAATTGTTTTATAATGATAAATTTGTTATCCAAAAGCAGCCATTTAATAGTTTTTTCTTGCATCTGCACTATAAATATTGATGCACAAAGTATTTGTTAAACTTACATTTTAAAGTCAAGAATATTATACTGAGATTATCTAGAATAATGTGGAAAAAAGAAGGAGCTTGTCATGTAATGATTCTGACAAAATTGATGAGAATTGTATAGATAAAATAAATACATACAGTTAATTGCCTGGGCTTCTTTCCACCCAGGTCAAAATATAGCCTATGTTCTTCTTTGGGTTTTAAATAGTATGTTTAATTTGGTGCCGATTGGTCAAACTGCTATTGTATATATATAGAGAGATAGATAGATAGAGAGATAGATGGAGAGGTGGCTAGGTAGGTAGATAGATAGATAAATAGACAGATAGATAGATAGACATACATATAGACAGATAGGTAGATAAATAGATAGATAGAATTTGTTCATTTCAAGATTCTTAACATGTTCGTTGCGGAATGATTTTGCAATACTCATCCTAAATGCAGAATAGTTTTTTTCTTATAGAATGATTTATATATTATGCTAACGTTATATAAATACTTAATATTAATTATTATGAAATGTGGTGTAGTTTTTAAGCTGCATCTCAGATCTAGTCAGCCGCACATTGTAATATTTATTTTATTTTGTGCGGAATGACTCGGATCCAAGTCACACATTTATGCAAAATAATATGACAAATACTTCTATTTTTTATCAGGAATTATAATACATAAACAGCAATGATTTCCAACTAACATATTTTTTTTTAGGATTTTTTTTTAAATGTCGGCATTCATTATGCTTGTATTTACTGTATGTCCAAATAATACATTATGTTAAATATTTCAAAATCTATAACAGATANGTTTTTTTCTTATAAAATGTATTTGGATATTATGATAACTTTATATAAATACTTAATATTAATTATTATGAAATGTGGGGTAGTTTTTAGTCTGCATCTCAGATCTGAGTCAGCCGCATATTGCTCCTATTTTTTTTTTTACTGTATGCGCAATGACTCGGATCAGAGTCACACATTTATACAAAATAATATGACAAAAACTTCTATTTTTATAAGGAATTATAATATATAAACAGAAATGATTTCCAACTAACAGATTTTTTTTATGATTTTTTTTTTCTAATGTCGGCATTCATTACGCTTGTATTTAATGTATCTCCAAATAATGTCATGTTAAATATTTCAAAATATATAACAGATAGAAATAAACTTAAATATTTTGTTTTGTACTATCTTTAATAAGAAATTTTAATATATAACGAGAAATGATTTCCAACAAACAGATTTTTTTTATGATTTTTTTTTTCTTAATGTCGGCATTCATTACGCTCGAATTTTTGCTATATGTCCAAATAATACATTGTTAAATATTTCAAAATCTATAACAGATAGAAAAAACTTAAATAGTATTTTTTGTTCTACTTTTTTATCATAAATTGTAATATATAAAGTGAATTGATTACCAGCAAAGAGATTTTTTTTTATGATTTTTTTTCTAAATTTGTCGGCTATAAAAAAAAAAGCCAGTTTATCTTACATTTTCCATTACTGTTTCTCTGTCATTGGAGATAGAATTTTTTGGTTTTAATTTTTGAAATCTGCATTAAATTCTTATTTTAAAATTTTTTAAGTTTATTCCTAAATGTTTTTTAATATTTGTATTACACTACCTGAAGTCAAAATTTCAGAATCGCTTTTGATTGATCTTGTCTCCCCAAAACTAAAAAAAAATTCAAACGATCCAGAAATATGTTTTTTTTTCTATCCAATTTTATGTGCCTGTATAATAAAAAAAATATTTAACACTGTTGCCCAAATCACATTTACATTTTGAAACTTGTAACACAAACGACTCGGATTCGAGTCATCAGCATTTTGTGAAGGTTCACGTTGACTCAGATTCGAGTCATCCGCAGCGAACGTGTTAAAAGAAATTCAATTTTTTTTAAATAGAAATAATTATATAGTGAGCATGATATTCTTATTTAAGAAAACCAAATTGTTGCATCACAATCTTTAGTAAAAATCACTTTTGATATTTTGTTTATTTTTAGAAATGTAAGTTCTGCTGGAGATTATGCGCGGAAGAAATTACGAGAATGTGAAGGTCTGGTCGATGCCCTCTTGCATCTTATCAAGGCAGCTATTGGTAAGAGTGATATAGATAACAAATCAGTGGAAAATTGTGTCTGCGTCCTCCGAAACCTGTCCTTTCGTTGTCAGGAAGTGGAGGATCCTGACTATGATAAACATGTACCTCAGCCCAATCGAGCGGGAGCACCCAAGAAAGGTATTGGTAATTATCACTTTTTTATGTTCCTCTCAACTCGACTTAAAAAGCAAAAAAGGTTTTCATAGTATGACCACAATATGTCTCAGGTTTATGTACGTTTATTATTTTATTTCTATTAGTTTTTTTGGTTATTTAGAGGATATTGATTTAGTGATATTTAACATTGAAAATTTTATTAGTTTGGAATATAAAATGTTTGTAGTTTCTATAACAAACTTTTCTGTCTATTATACAGCTGCTTATTTAATAGCAGAAGTTTGTTATAAAAGTTAGAATTTCTTAACCAATTTAAGTTCGTTGTTATAATGTCATAGGCGTGCCATGACTGTTTAACACCCCCCTTGATAAATATTTTGATAACCATTTTTTTTTTTAGTTGTCTGGACGTTTGTTTACCTTCTGTCTTAATTTGATAAGCTTTTTTTTTTTAGTTATATGGACGTTTTGTTTACTTTCTGTCTTAATTTAATAAGCTTTTTTATTTAGTTGACTGCACGTTTGGTTGACTTTCTGCCATAATTTGATAACTTTTAATTACAATTAAACATTACAACAGCAGAGGACTTATTTTCACCCCCCATACCACCTCACCTTGCACCCCCACTCCACCCTTCACCCACCATTCACCCCACACTGCACCCCGACCCACCTACTCTATAAATAAAATTAAAAAAATTTACGAGGGACACCATCCCTCCTTGTGATGGTACCCGGGGTGGGCTGTCCCCCCCCCTTGGTACACACCTGCTAATGGATTTAATTTTTTTTTATTATTTCTTAGTTGTATTTGTCCAATATGTAACAACTATTCTACAATACCACACACATATTTGAGTGAATGATAGGCTAATTGTGGAAATAAAAAATAATAAACTATTAAAAAATTCTTCAATTGGAAGATTTTCAGTTACATTGGTGATAAATAAAAACCATTAATTTTGAGAATATGTTTTTCCAATATTAAAAATAATTTTAAA
Source organism: Euperipatoides rowelli (assembly GCA_003024985.2). Lineage (NCBI taxonomy): Eukaryota > Metazoa > Onychophora > Udeonychophora > Euonychophora > Peripatopsidae > Euperipatoides > Euperipatoides rowelli. The sequence goes on along the minus strand of PXIH01S0012814.1, from coordinate 3,383 downwards.
TGTCCATATTATAATAATCAATAAGAAAAAAATAGTATATAAATTCAACTATACTGGTTATTTTGAATGGGATGGAGACTCAAAGATGTTTATAAAGACGAATCTGACGCATTTTGTTCATATAAATTGCGTTATATTGTTTTTTAAGCTAAAATCAAGCAAATAAATCTATGCGAAACAGGATTTCTGTAGAAGAAAAAAGCAAAGAAAATAATTAAGATAGTGAATTAAAAAAATAACGAAGATAACAAATTAACTAGGTTTTTGGATTTTATGCAATCGATTAATACGCATAAAGTATAAATTAATTATACTAGGTTATATTTATCAAACAAAAAAGGCTTTCAACTATTTATAAAATTTCTTTTGTAAATCAGGAATAAAATAAAACACAAAGATTTTACTTTTTTTTTAAAAAGAAAATGCATTTTATTTTTTTAGATAAATACTGGCATAAGTGTTATTCAACCAAGTAATATAATTAATAAAGTGTTTATTTTATTTTTTTTTACAGTAAAAATAGATATTAAAACATGTTTTAAATTTAATGGTAGGCTACGGTAATTGATTTTCCAACAAATGTTTTATCAGTTGTATAGCCTATAAATATCAAAATGGTTTCTTGTTATACCTTTAGTGAATAAAAGATCATTACTTTAGCAAAAAAAAAAAAGAACACTTTTGTTGGTAAAATGTTAGTTATAAATAAATTTGATAACCATATTAATCATAGAATATTTTTCTATTTATAACAAAAAAAAATATTTTCAATTGATGAATGCCTATGGACGGAATAATGGTGGCATTTTTTTTTTTTTTTAATATATCCTGTGTATCTACAGTAGGACTATTTAAAGGTTTTAAAATTTAAAAAAATTACAAATTTTCTATTGGCTGAAGAATATTTATAACCTATAGGTTAGCAATATCATATTGCTGCATGCTAGAAAAGTATAAAGCCAATTTCTTTGGAAGACCACACTAACATCACAATTTGACAAACAAGCATTTTGGGGAAATTATTTGTTTTGCCATAAAAATAAGCTAAATTATAACTCCAAATTTAAGTTTTTGGAACAGTTAATATGGGCAAAAAATTTATTATATACTATTATATTTCACTGTAAAGTATAATTTTACTCTTAAACATTTTACCAAGACCTATTATAAGCAATTTATCCAATTGTCTGTCATTTTCTATAAAATTCAAGTGCTGGATAAAAGAACTTGAACAGGTACTGTATATACGGATTGAATTTATTTTTTAATTCTGTGAAACCTAGAATAGAATGAATTAGGAGCGTGGTCCACTGTACATATTCATAATGACTTTAAAAATTGGGTGTCTCTACCATAAGGCTCAGAAGTGGTGACAATAAACTATCAAATTTCAAGAGTATTGAGAATTTTTTACTGGAAGAAATCTGGAGGACTATTCCATTAAAATATTGAAAAGTCATGTTTAATTGAAATGATTAGGAACCTTTTAGTCAATAAATTAAATTTTACATTTTTCTGATTATGTGAAAGTTTTTGTTTTTAATTAAGGAATCAAATTAATGTCAAGTTTACATTATTCTTTCATTTAATTGTTTTTTTTTTATTAATGCTTGAGCAATAATAATAGGTTTACATTAACTATTTAAAAAAAAAATATTTCTGCTCTGAAATAAATTTTACACCATATTGATTTCATATTAAGTTTTTAAAAAACTAATTTTTTTAATGATATGTATAAAAAAACAAAATGTAAAAAGTTGAACTAAAAGTATCTGAATTGAACTTTGAATATTATTTAGAAGTAATATTTATTTTTCTCGTGCTTTCTTTGGATTATCCCCAAGTCACATATTTCTATCTTTGAAGGTCATGGGTTTGTTTTTAATAGGTTCTAGCTGCCACCCTAGAACATTTGGATTGGGTGATATGATGATGCTGTTGTTTTTTTATATAAAAAATT
>PXIH01S0012801.1:17529-27719 GCA_003024985.2 Euperipatoides rowelli | reverse complement strand
AGCTGAAATAAAATTAAGTAAATGAAAATGAACTTATGAAATAAAAATGTCTAATTTCAGTATTAAAAAAAATGTGAATAGCGGCAATAGCCTTTTTATTTTAATTGATTAAATATTTTAAATTTTTAAGTATAAGCAGAGCTCATTTTAAAGATTTAAAAATCCTTAAAAAGCAATATTATGTAATTTATAAAGGCAATTAAATAAAAAAATACTCATATCTAAATTAGGGTGACCATACGTCCAATTTTTGCGGGGACGGTCCCTGGATCGAGGCATCCGTCCTTGGTGAATTGTCCCCGGAATTAAAAAATTCCCCCCCTCCCCCCGTTGAACTGTCTCCGGTTTTTATTGTGAAAATCTGGTCACCCTAACTTAAAAGGGAAGAATTGGGCCCCAGACTGAAGTAAGCAGGGTGGGCCCTGGNTGAAAATCTGGTCACCCTAACTTAAAAGGGAAGAATTGGGCCCCAGACTGAAGTAAGCAGGGTGGGCCCTGGGCTTGCCAGTCCGCCCCTGTATACATGTACTGTATATATACAGTATACTGTATTTTTTATAGATACTGTATACATATACCGGTATATATATATGTCAGATACCAAAATATGGTAAGGCTTCACCGGGTTAGCAATAACCCTCCTCATAGAGCTTCCCACCCCACCCCTTGCTCCATTCTATCTCGCGGAGGATAATCAGGATTAAGTACACTAGGTTTACATCCCAGTATATCTTCACCTATTCGTATGATCATGTGATTCCGAAGCTGACGCTATTTATCAACGGCATAAGAGCAGAGGTGGCCATAGCGAATATAGAAAGTACCTGCTAGAATTGGGGGGGGGGGCTTGTTCTTGATTTTCATAGGCTACAAAACAATGTCCTTCATTATTTCTAGTGAGTAGACATCCTTTGTAAATACATGAAATGTAGTAACTAGGCCTCGGAATATGGTTATATCTGCAACTTAAAATAGCACTCGTGCCTTAGCAGTGCGCTTCCATATATTAAGCCACAAATATAACCCTAACTAGGAAATATCCTTATTATCTCCACAACCTCAGTATGGGGGACTTCGCGCACAGCGCATGCAAGATCCCACATGTCAGTTGCTACAGATCAGAAAGATATATTCCTGGGGAAAATCACCAAATAAATACTAAATCTCCATCACTTGTCTCTACCTACACTTACATGTAAATTCCCGAATTAGAAATTACTAATTTGATCACATTCACATGCAAGCTCACATAGACAGTGGCTACCCCAAAGATATAGGATTTATCAAGAATAAATTAAATTATGCCAATTGCTGGTTAATACTCCTACAGTAGTTAAATTAACTAGCACAATTTAACAAGAATGAAGGACCCTAAATAAGTCCTAACGAAATTCTAACCTGACTCAGCCAACTAGGGGAGAAAGGGGGACTAACCCTTTATTATCCCTGCCTTAATAGAGAAGGGCAGGTACCAATCCTGTCCCACGATCACTAAGAACATTTGAAATGAAAAGTAGATTTGATGTGCCATTTCAGTGTAATAGCTTCAACACACACATTACAGTTTAGAAAATGCTCATATTTATTTGCTTAAAAACTTTAACAAATAAGTTCTTTCCCATATCATTTATACAGAGATATTCCCTTTTTAAGCACAATTATAATAAAATAAAACTCGGGATGTAAAATTGGAGAGATAGAGAAGGGCAAGTAGAGTATAACCAACTGGGAATGGGTGGGAGGGGAAACAGGGGTTAATTGGTCATAGATTCGGATTGTCTATGGGGGGTTTAGAGGATAGTTCATAAACAGGCAATGTTCATAAAATGCAGGCTCGATAAAATTATTGGGAAATGAAGCTTCCTTGCTAACTTCTTGAGGGTGTAGCAGGTTATCTCATCACTAATAGCTTACTGGAGAGGAGAGAAAATATATGTCGGTGAGACATTAACTCGATAATCTGGAATCTTGCATTGGCCAGCGGTGAAATTACAAAAGACAAGTGATTTATGATTAGGAAGGGGGAAAGTGTCCACATCTCCGAGCTATTGGGGAGAAGTAGGCCTCTTCCGACCGAGAGTCGGTAACATCTCCAGCAATTATTTGGAGGAAGCTACCTAGTCACTCTCTAAGAATTTGACGGCTTCTTTTTTCTGATTAATCTTTGGAAGTGGCTCTGCAGCCCTTTTTGTACTGGCAAGTTGTTAGGAGCATTTTGGTTAAGGATTGAATTTAATACGATAGGTTGATATAGCCTGTGTGCTATTTGTGATTCATCAATGTACCTTTTTCATGGTGATGCCTCAAATACCACACATGCACCTACCTGTTGCATTGATGTTTCAATCAGTCTGTATTTGTATTGCCAACCCTTGTTGTTTTAGTTATGAATTGTAGTCGTAACATATATTTATCGCAATTTATTTTAATTAAGTAAATAGAGCGATTTTAACTTTGACGAACACTTCTATTCTTTCATTACTTCTATATAATAACTTTTGAAGTGTTAAAACTCTTTGGTCAATTACAAATGTATTGTCTGTTGTTTCAGCATACACACATTCAGATGTTTACGTTGTCCAGGAGGCAGTGACACCTACAAGATTATAGGCAAAGTATTTGCCTGATACTGAAAAGAATACTGTATTAACATAGATAGTTTTGTGGGAGAGTGCTTAAATGCCTGTTGGACCCAGCGACAGACCTATGTCTGATAAGCCATGACACTGTGAGCACTCTGGGACTCCAACAGAAAGTTGTTAGCAGAAAACCTATAAAGATAATAAGCACCCTGAACAGCAAATCAATGTTGACCGAAGCCATAGACCTGTATTTCACCCTTGCCAGAGGCAACAACCAATTTATCCACACCTTCCACTTGTTACAAAGTGAACTGCTCGGATACAATGCTATCATGGGCATAGACTTCCTCATAGCAAACGATGCAGTCATGAACTATCGGGACAAAGAAATCAGCATGTTGCTGAACTGGAACCAGTAACTGGTCACCCACTATCAGTAGATGTCATTCAAGCAAGGTACATGTCGGATGCAGAATAGAGCGATTACCTTGAGAAAATATCCCTGCCGGGGAGAAGGCCAGATAAGTTATTTGCAGAAAGAAACATAATTGAAGAGAAAGTCCATGATGAATACAGAGATTTTAGTGGTGCTGATGCCCCTATTCATGAACAAGGGATGTCTATCGGGGAGGAAACAGCCAAGATGTTGATCGTCTCAGTGGTAAAAGACTCAACTAACTGAGACCTCGAGGATTTTCTCGATAATGTAAAGAGACAATCTCATGCTTTGGGGAGGGACTTGACAGACTTGATCGACATGTGTGTTGCCTACAGGTTGGTTTTCATACCAGATACACCTACACTGGGTGTCATCAAAGGGTTCGAACACAAAGTGGAACTGACTGATGAAACTCCCATTAAGTTACCGCAGTATCAGGTCCTTGTAAAACTTAGGAACCTTTTCAAACAAAAACTAGATGAATACATAAAGAGTGGAGTTATCGAGAGGAGTTCCAATCCCTGGAACATCCCCATGTTTGCGAGGCAAAAGAAGAATGGGGATGTCAGATTAGTACTCGATGCGACAACCATAAATTCCCGTACAGTCAAAATTGACTACCCCATTTTCCGCATCAACGAGACATTCAATAACCTTCAGGGGAAGAAGTGGTTTAGCAACATAGACCTACGAAATGGTTACCACCAAGTTCTGCTACCTCCCTCATCTTGACGTTATTTCGCTTTTAGGACCCCTTTCGGCAAGTACCAGTATAGGAGAATGCCAATGGGGCAGCGAATAGCGGAATATTTTTCCAGATGGTGATGGAAACACTGCTCAGAGATCTGTTGGGTGAATCACTCATCGCCTACCAAGATGACGTTTTGATCGCAACCAACACAGTAGCGGAACATCTGAAGATATTGGCAGCCGTCCTGANGAAATTTGCTGAGGAGAACATTCAAATAAACACCAAAAAAAGTTGTTTCCTAGTAAAGGAAGTGGACTTCCTGGGTCACACATTACGAAACGGGAGATTCACTCCCTCGAACAACAACATAGAAGCACTGGCACTATTGGAACCACCCAGCACGCTTAAACAGCTGAGGAGTTATCTCGGAAAGGTCAATTTCTACACAAAGTTCCTGCCGGCACTCACATGTGGCATCTCATCTGACGGATTTATTGTCTGCTGGGAAAAATAAACTTGACTGGCAGCCAAAGCATAGTGCAGCTTTAAATGAGATCCAACGAAAGCTAAGCAAAAAACCGATCTTACACTAGCCTGACTACACCCATAAATTTGTCGTATCAATACAAGTGTCCAGTTCAGCCCTAATGGGTGTTCTGGAACAGGGTCAGGATTCTGAACATCACCTTTTGGGATATTACTCAAAAAAGCTTAACCAGGGCCCAAAGAAACTATAACACCCTCGAAAAACATGCTCTGGCCGTGATTTCAGTTCTCGAGCATTACCATCATCTGATTGTGGGATATGATGTTGATGTTTACACCAAACGAAAAGCGGTTGAATACCTCAGGGGGCTGAGGGACGGCAACACGCATGTCACAGACTGGCTTACGAAGATAGCTAAATATTCCCCAAATTTCTTGTACAACAAAGAGAACAATGCCATCACTAGTATCTTGCAAATGTGGGAGGATTATGTGGCTGATGCTGAGGTGACTATCACCGAAGGATCCGCTGTGGCCTATACTGATGGGAGCTGTGTTGGAAATGGGTTACCGCAGGCTCGGTCAGGTGTGGGAGTCCATTGGGAAGGGTGCGAACTCGATTATGCAGGTCATGAAGAACACTGCAACACTAACAACCGAGCTGAAATGGCCGCAGTGATATGTGCGATGAAGATGGCCAATGTGGCTCGCATTGAGAAATTGGTAATAGTGTCCGATAGTAAATACGTGGTGGAGAACATCACCCAGAATCTGCCACGCTGGGTAGAAATCGGGCGGATCTCGGCCCGCAATAAACCTATAGAAAATGAATCCGAATTTAAATGCATTGATCACCTGATGTCCCTAGTGGATGTGACCTGGAAGCACACTCCTGGGCATGCCGACAATGCTGGCAACAACATTGCCCATGAACTGGCCCTTAGAGGGAGATTACAAGGTGAAACCAGCAGGAGTGACCAACCTGCCATGACGGATGAGGGGCGTTCAACCGAAAAGGATATCATACCCCAAGTATTGGCCATTAGAGCTAAAGAAGTGGAGACCAGTAGGATGGTACCTCATGAACTAATAAAGGCCACACAAGATGAAGATATTCAGATGAAGGATTTCCTACAGAATGGGTCGATTCTATCCCAGGAGCCGGATTACCTACCAGGAGTAAGATTGTACCAGAACGGAGAAAAAGGGGTGTTCGCCAAAGGTATAGTCAATATATCCCCCAAGAAGGATGTAAAGATACATGCCATATACATGCCCTTAAAATTACGCAAACAAGTGGCGAATAGTGTCCACCAGTCAAAATGGGTAAATCAGACCGGTTATTCGACCACATGTACAATTTTGCTCGGTAATTACTTTTGCGACACTTTCAGGAGAGATGTAAAGGAGTATTTGCAGATATGTGAAGTTTGGCAACGCTACAGCCCACCGAGAAAAAAAATAGAGGTCATGGATTTCGTAAAACCCACGCATCATGGTAGCAAGATAGCAATAGATATTATAGGTCCCATGGTTACCTCCCATAGTGGGCATAGGTACATCTTAACAATTGTGGATATGTTCACTAGGTACGTGGTGCACTGTTTGATGAAATCGTTGAAAACTAAAGAAGTTCTCATCAATTTAGAGAAAAACTACATCATGATTTTCGGGGTTCCCGAATGCATTATATCCGATCGCGGAAGTAATTCCGATCAAATGTATTTTCCCAAGCATGCACCATCCTTAAGATAAAACACTGTTTCCTCGCCATACCATCCGACGAATGGTATGGTAGAGCGTATGAATAGGGAGAAGCAACTGTTGTGCTGTAACTCTGGAAAATCATGGTCCGACAGGACGCACCTTGTGCAATTCTCCCACAATAACGCTCATCACAGTAGCCTGAACATGTCCCCTAATGTGTTAACATTTGGTGAAAACAAGCATTTTCTAGAGTGGCACTTTTACGAGGTGCACCCCCTGGAGATGGGACCGCCTGAACAATTCATTGACAACCTGCAAGAGGTTGCACGAGGTGCAAGAAATCGCATGGGAGTTTGAGGAATCATCACGCAATAAACGCAATGCATACATCAATAGAAGCAGAGTGCTTCCCAAATATGATGTGGGAGGCCTGGTATTGTACCGGTCGATCAAACTGTGCAAGACGCGGAGACACGGGTTCCAATTCACCTATGATGGGCCATACCAGGTAAAGAAGATCATATCCAGGGTCGAATATGACATTGGGTTGGAAAGCGATGAAAGTGACACCCCCTTAGTAAAAAGAGTACACATGGAATGGCTACGCCCATTCTACAGAGCAACGTTGGTCCAGGAAGAACCTTATAACATCTCTAACATATTAGACTCAGCACCCGATGTGAATCCGGAAACAACTGCTGAGGAGGGCGAAGAAACAACGCAGTTAGAAACATCAAGTGATATTAATCGTGGAGAAACTTCACAGGAAATCGTCCCATCCCCTAGAGGTAAGCCGTAGGGAACGCCTATTGACCCAGAGATACCTTTATCTGAAGGTAAGCCTATGGTTGTAGTGAAACACCCATACAATACAAGGAGTAAGAATAAGCTAACAAGAAGATGCTATAGACACTGGCGGGCCGAAAATTGTAATTGCAGGGGTAGTTAGGCATGTCTGGTTATTGGTGAATAATAATAATAAAGTGTTATTGTGCTATTTGTGATTCATCAATGTACCATTTTCATGGTGATGCCGCAAATACCACACATGCACCTACCTGTTGCATTGATGTTTCAATAAGTCTGTATTTGTATTGCCAACCCTTGTTGTTTTAGTTATGAATTGTAGTCGTAACATATATTTATTGCGATTTATTTTAATTAAGTAAATAGAGCGATTTTAACTTTGACGAACACTTCTATTCTTTCATTACTTCTATTTAATAACTTTTGAAGTGTTAAAACTCTTTGGTCAATTACAATCGTATTGTCTGTTGTTTCAGCATACACGCATTCAGATGTTTACGTAGTCCAGGAGGCAGCGACACCTAAAAGATTTTAGGCAATGCCTGATACTGAAAAGAATACTGTATTAACATAGATAGTTTAGTATTTTGTTACATGTTAATTAATAGTAATAACGATGTATACTTTTGGTTAATTTTTGTTGTAATTAAAACATTTATTTGTTGTGGTGTTTGTTATAAATGATAACGCAATAAACTTATGGTTATTTCCTGCCATTGGTGATAAATTTGCTGATGTTGCGGATGTGATCACGTGAGCGGGATAGAAAACAAAAGGAAAACGAGCGCGAAATGGCGTAGCGACTCATGGCTGCATGGATATGACTAGCCTTCAAAAATGGTAAATAGATTACGCTGTTTGAAAGGATTCTGACTTAAATCACATCTGTGTGACACACTAACAAATACTATGAGAAGTTGAGTGATTGTGAGCGTCAAAACAAGTCTTAAAATTATGGTCACACATCGAACAAACAACCATCTATCCATTTTTGTAAAACGAAGCAATATGGCGGAGGTCCTTTCTGGGACTTGGTTACAAAACCTGCTGGCATCCAGTTCTGTAGTTCAATGTGAGTGCATATAAGTTCCCAGATTGTGTGCAGAGCTATAAGAGCGAAGTAATGTGCGAAAGCATGCTCGCAGAATTTCAGTGGAAGTCCTTTACTTTTATACACTGTTGGAAGTAGCTAGCGTGCAATTATCAATGTTGCTACAGTACACGATTGACTGCGATTAAAAGTTCCATATAGATCGCCAGACACTTCGTTATTTTAGCATTTTCGGGCAAAAGAACAATTGTACTACTAGATGGTAGAAGTTAAGTCGTCCAGAGAAGCTGCGTTATAGAAATTTGCTGGTCATTGCGTAAGCAACCTAAACCAAAAAGACAGACATACTCGATGTAGCCAATGGTTCTGAATAACATTTGCTGCCAAATACTAGTAACCTCAAGAAAAAAAAATGTTCTAATTCGAGTTATTGTATGTAAACCAGAATGCAGTCCTTACTCCTATAGCCATCCACCTACGGAATAATTTTATGTGTACCTCTTAAGGAATCTTTGACGTGGCCAGTCCTGAACAGGTAAACCGATTACTTTATATCCCAATAGAATTAATGGTACCATTGAGTTAACATTAGCTAAGGTATGCATACCTATAGTCGAAATAATTATAACTTAAGCTTGACTTATATACCAGATAACTGTAAATTGTAAAATTTATTACTGAATACTTACATTAATTTGTAATATCAGAGTGTAACTTGCATTACATTTGAAGTTTCAATTTGTTTAATTGCTTGTTATAGTCTATCGGAATATAAAGAAACCATACTGTATGTTACAGTGGGTATAATTTGCTACTAATCACTTTGTTTATATTTAGTTTGAATCAATGTTTTAGTTGACACTTGTAAACAAATATACTTGAGGTTATTTTTTTTTATATATAACTACATATATGTTGAGCATAATTGAGTGGGGTGCATGAAACCAGTTTGTTGTACTCACATATCGTAGTCCTAGTGCTAGCAGCTACATGAATTTTGTTTTTTTCTACTACAGGGTATATCTTGTTATTCTGGTTGTTACTGATATCCCTGTTCAAGTGAACAAGGTGAATCCAACCCTGAAAGGTTTATGTGCCTATTGATTTCTTTTGTGCCCAATACCTTGGCGTTTACACTAGTAGTTACATCAGGGGCACAATATCATTACTGTTTTATGCATTTATTGTTGTTTTTTTGTTGATTCAATACTTTAGCGATTATATTAATCGTTATACCCAGTGTGCAATATCACTACTGTTTTGTGTTTATTGTTTTTTTTGAGGTTCAACATTTTAACTATCACATTAACTGTTCAACCAAATGTATAACATTGTTACAATTCCAATATCATTACTGTTTTATGCATTTATTGTTTTTTTGTTAATTCAATACTTTAGCGATTATATTAATCGTTACACCCAGTGTGCAATATCACTACTGTTTTGTGTTATTTGTTTTTTTTTGAGGTTCAACATTTTAACTATCATATTAACTGTTCAACCAAATGCATAACATTATTACAATTCCAAATTGGAATTTATTGTTCTAATATTTTTGCCAATCATAGTAATTGATAATTTTTTTATCTGACTAAAAGAAGTGTTTTATTTATCATATAAATCCGGGTGTGTGTATGCTGCTCCAATACAGACATTACCATCTCTTTGTTTAGTTCATGTAGATACTACTTTGAATTGTTCAACTTATTAACGTAAGACAACGCTAACATAGGTACTGAGACAATGATTTTTTGGCACTTGCCACTATTTTAAACATAGTCTCGGCATAGATCTGCATGTGGCTGGAGTATTGCTTCAGGTAAGTTGAAACTATAGAATATAGAACTGTTCCAAATCATTTTATTGAATTGTGTGATAGGTAATAAGGGGGATACCTGACATATCGCAGAATGGCGTACCTGTTGCCAGGGTTTTCTTTGATTTCTAATACTAGGCATATTATTTAGTATATTTTTTTTTCTTCTTCATTCCCCCCCCCCCTTTTTTTTCTATTCCTACCACACCTGTCATCTGTTAGTAATGCAAATCCAAGTGACGTCACTATTACAGGAGCTCCGCCAAGCGAGAAAAACTGTAAGCTTTTTTTTTTTCGACAATGAAATAAATATCGGAGGCTGAGTTGTAGTGTTTGGTAATCCTGTTTTTTGGAAAGGATGAAGCTAGCTAATGCTTGGTTAGATTCAATATTGTCCATAATTACTGTGCAATTCTTTCTTTGATGAGATTTATAATTCTTTTGTTTCAGGCGGCATCCAGAAGGCTTTAGGCTGGTCATACTCAAGGTCAAGATAGAGAGAAAGAAGATAGAAACATTGCATACAAAAATTAGAATTGCATACATTATAACTTTGTAAAATAAAATAATAAAATTCAACTCTTAACCTCTGTCTAGGTTATAGACAAGTT
>PXIH01S0012785.1:3987-15756 GCA_003024985.2 Euperipatoides rowelli | reverse complement strand
AATGAGTGCAAGGATTTCTGTAGACATAGTGATAACGTAATGAGTGCAAGGATTTCTGTAGACATAGTGATAATGTAATGAGTGCAAGTAAACTATTGCATGTTCCCAATTATACAACTTGGTATTTCTGATACTTCAAGGTCATCTTTCTTTGAATAATTCACATTTGCAACATTGCATGCTATTTTTATGCATGGATTTGCATTGACTGCTTTTTTACTTTCTCATTTTAATTATCGCTAAATAAATTTTGAAATGTCCCATTGTTTAAAAATCAGATAGGCCTATTGCATCTTTTTTACTTCCATTTTATTAAGCTTCATTTTTAAAAGCTTGAAACTTCTGGAACATTGGATAACTGAATTTTTATAAATTTAAAAATATTTATAACCTTTTATTTTCAGGGGTCGTTCTGTTACTGATTCCGTTACTGATGGCTCAAGATTCCGTTACTATAGTTGTCGACCTTTAATTTTTATTTTTCAAAATATTTTTCCATTTGTTTGTATGTTTGAATATGAAATTAGAATTGCTTACTAAATTTGAAGTAGTTATTTTTCATTTTGAAAAATTAGAAATTTTTTTTTTTTTGGTAAATGAATCATTTTTGTCATGTTTTGTATTAAGTAACTCTTAAAATTCCTAAATAAACTGCAATAGACACATAAGTTACTCTATAAACACTTTTCTGTAAGTAATAAAAAATATAATCCATTGTCTAAGTTTAATGAAATATTTAATTAAATGAAAATCACTTTTTCCATCAAGCTTTTTTATATTTGCTAAAGGAATAAATTTGAGATGAAATATCACCAATGTTATCATCCAAAATACTAATAAATTACTAAAAAAAGCAAAATAACGTTATTTGGCTACAATATCAAATTAGCCTAAAAACAAATCTCTCATGCAATTTTTAATTTTTGAGTAGGCCTACCATGTTCATATTTTCACCGAATAACCTAATCCTACTTAAGGTTTTTTGTAGCATGAAATCATTGCCTTATCAGAAATGAAATATGTAATGCCTGATTCTTTGAATAGTGACGATCATGGTTATCATCATCATTAGGTCACAAAAGTTCTATAGATAAGCTATGATTTTGAACTGCTTCAATAATGTGTAAGCTAATAATATTAGCTTACACATTATATTATATTGTAGTTACAACGTACCTCATGCACCCCCAGTAGTGAGAAATAGCTGGTTCTGTACAAACCAATCAGATTACAAGCACCCACAATGCATTGCAACACCAATGGAAAAATGACATCATCAACAATGCTTTTTCCCAGAATGCATTACATGATCTCATTTCCATAATATGTGTACTAGACTATGATGTCATCTTCGGTAATGTTCGGCCATGTTTGGGCATTTCCGTGAGGGGTGTGGCTCATTTGCATATTAATATTCAAGACTATGATGTCATCTTTGGAAATATTTGGCAATAGTTGGTAATATTCGGTAATGTTTGGTCATTGCCGATGATTTCCGACCATTTCCAAAGTTTTCCGAAGATTCCCGAACTTTGGGGTCTGGGGGTACCCCCCTAATTAGCATATATTGCTTATTGTGATGTCATTTCCAAGTTTGCCAAAGGCAAACTTCGAGAATGATCGTATCCTAGTACTCAGAATGCTTAGAGGATGTTACTGATGCATTTTGGGTAATTTTAGAAAATCCAAGATGGCGTCCAAGATGTTGGCCAAACTATTTTTATTTTTCGATTGGGATGTTTTTAGGAATGAAATCGGGTAGTATGTGATGTCATAGATGTGCGCAGAATGATGCGCCATCAACTTAAAGTGCCGTAAGCAACTCATGTTGCACCCATTGTGAGTTAAAAATTTTACACCCCCCTTCCCCGGGAGTCTTTTTTTCTTAACATACAAATAAACAAATTTTCAAAAACAAAGGTATATTTATAATCAAATCTGAAACTCCTTAAAAAAACTTTAAATTAATAGTTTGGTAAAAAATAAATTATTTTTTAAAAAAATCACAATTGAATAGTGATTCCAAAAATGTTTATTGTTTATTCTCTTGCATGTATAACAGATTTTGTTAAAATAAATTGATCGTGATTTTAAAAAAAAGTTTTTAATTTAATTTCTTTATCATTTAAGGTTGTATAACTGTCACGATGATTAACATTATTTGCTATTGCTAATTTTGTATGTCTATCAATGGATGACACAACTCACAAGCTTATTAACTATATTGTTTAGTCCTTCTTTCAGATACTTTTTCAAGTAGTGCAATTTTCTTTTTATACATTTCTACTGGATATCTATTGGATATGTGATAGTCCTTCGAATCTTTGACTTGAGTTTAGGCTAATGATTAATTTTTATCTGGGCAGCTGTCAATTATTTAATTTTAATCATCATTTTGCGGTTTATTTTTCTGCTTTTGTAAATGGAAGCTTCATATCGTATCGGTCAGTAAGATTTCATTTTCTGATTGCAATAGATACAAATAAAATCAAGATTTTGCTAGGCTAGCTTTTATATTTTGATTATAATTTTTCATGAAAGCCTAAAGTGTTGATTGTATGAGTCACAAATTGGTAGCCTAACATGATGAACCCCTCCACATTAATTATTTATTTAAACAAAATCAAAAAAAAAAACTATGAAATGTTACATTTTTCAGGAAACTTTCAGATCTAGAGCACTTTCTCTTACGTATGTGGCCGTTAGCATGATGATGTCTTTTTTTTTTAATTTTTGAATGAAACTACAGTATGTACTTACCTAATGTTTAGTTTGCAATTATTGCCCTTCCAACTTGGCTAGTGACGCTAGTCACACAACTAATTTAGCAAATAACTTGATGTTATGTGACAGCGGAATAGATCAGAGTAGACAAAACAATGACCATTACAAGAGTAACATGACGTAGCATCAGCATTTTCAATCTCCTCAACTGTTAACGTCATGTAGCGATATTATGACAACAAGAGTTTACCAACAAAGTCATTTGAAAAACATCTATAAGGATGAAATGACACTATATAACTGATAACTGCAATATCACAAAAGGTAGTAGTGTAATGGCAGGCTAGTAAGGACAAATTTATTTATATTGATAACATTTATTTATTTGATTTGATAAGTTTTTTTTTTGACTGCAAGTCTTTAAGCATATTTGTGGCACAGCTATGCCCTCCTTGAGGATTGCACCCGGTGTGGCCACACTGTCGGCACCATCCTAGTTACGGCACTGTCGACTCAGAGCATTTTTTGATTGAATATTTTCCGATTTTTGCCAAAGTGCCCCACCCACCCCGAGGGCCTAGCACCTCAAGCTTCTGAACTTATGTAGTAGAAGTGAAAGACGTCACACCTACAGATTTTTACATGACTGTGATGTCATTAAGGCGTGCAGAATGATGCGTGAAACACTTGGAATATTTTTTAGAATGTTTTTTCTGATTTTTGTCGAAGTGCCCCGCCCATCCCCAAGGACCTACAACCTTGAGCTTCAAAATATATGAGTAGTTGTAATAGACGTCACACCTACTAATTTTCAGTTTGATACATCATCATTAACATGCGCAGAATGATGCGCCAAAATCGTATCTTTATTTATAGCCTATACAGTATATTTCTGAAGTTCGAGGTTGTAGGTCTTCGGGGGTGGGCGGGACACTTCGAAAAAAATAGGAAAAAACATTCAAAATAATATTCCAAGTATTTCACACATCATTCTACGCACCTTAATGACATCAGAGTCATGTGAAAATGAGTAGGTGAGACATCTTTCATCTCTACTTACATAAGTTCCGAAGCTTGAGGTGCTAGGCCCTTGGGGGTGGGTGGGGCACTTTGGCAAAATTGGAAAATATTCAATCAAAAATTGCTCTACGTTGATGGCCCATCATTCTGTGCATGTCTATGACATCATAAACTACCCAGAAGTCATTCCTAAACATATCCCCATCAAAAAATAATAATAAAAAGATTTTTGGCCACCATCTTGGACGCCATCTTGGATTTTACAAAATTATCCAAAATGCATCAGTAACACCCCCTAAGCATTCTGGCTACTAGGGTACGATGATTTCCGAAATTTGCCTTTGGCAAACTCGAAAATGACGTCACAATAAGCAATATTCGGGAATCTTAGGAAAACTTCGAAAATGGTCGGAAATTATCGGAAATGACCGAACATTACCAAAGATGATGTCATAGTATTGTATACTAATATGCAAATGAGCTACATCCCTCACGGAACTGCCAAAACATTGCCGAAGATGACATCATAGTCTAGTTCTAGTACACATATTATGTAAATGAATCATGCAATCAATTCTGGGAAAAAGCATTGTTGATGACATCATTTTTCCATTGTTGTTGCAATGCTTTGTGGATGCTCGAATCTGATTGGCTTGGACAGAACCGGATATTTCTCACTACTACCCCCTCTCATAGGCCCTGACAAGTGATAGGATGAAAAGACAATCTTGGCTAAGCTTGAATGTCATGTTATATTGAATAAATAATATTGTAAAATAATGCAACAAAATTTAAATAAGTTATTTATATATCAACTTTTGTGGCATTGTTTCCAATCACTATTGTTTGTCTCAAACAATTTATTTAATGCTTTCAACAAGCGACATTTAAAATAAGATGCTTTTACTCGACAAACTAATCAAGACTTATCTTTCATTAAAAATCCATCCCTGTGGAATATTATAAGAAGAATTGTAAGTTTATCCTCCTGTCACATCTTTTCTTTGTTTTTAACTTAAGTCTTTTTTGTCAGATCTAGTTATGATCGTTTCTGTAAGGGTGACAGGCATTCACTGGGCTTGTCAATCTTCATAATTAAAGATACAAAAAAAAAACTAGAGAGATTTACTAAGACCATTATTAGACTGCTTTAAACAGGAACTGAATATATTTCCCAGGAAATGTGTCAACTAGGTAAATACAAATTCACGATTAAAGCTTTTTTGTTTTTTAATAATGTGTTTTGGTTTCTAGGGAGTAGCATTACATAATAGTTCATTCTTAGGTAAGACTAAAAGCTTTAAAAAAAAAAAAAATAGATAGTTCAAAGGTCAAGCGTAATGCTACACGTATTTGGTTAAACTGCTATTAAGCTTCTTTTGTTGTTATTAAACTTCAATGCATTAAATTTAAAGACTTTTGTTTTTATGCAAGGATAATTACGAATAAAATTATGCTACTAAATTCATAATTAATCATTTCCAAGCTGAAAATTACAAAATTTGAAATGGAATTTTTTTAATAAAGAAGCTACAATATTATTTTTTTTTAAAAAAATCTTTAATGGTATTATTAATTTATATTATTGCAATTATTTTTATATTGTTACTTAATTATAATTTTTATTTATTTATGTAATAAAAGTCATTATAGGGTTTTTCAAATAGTGTAATTTTTAATTTGTTTTATTTATTTTTTATGAAATTTGCATATCTATCAAAATAAAATTTGCATATCTCTTAATGGGATGAAATTTGCATATCCATTAACCCTTATTAAGACTTCAATTTTTTAAAGTGTTTTATTACAATGGACAATATAAGACTTCCATAAAAAAACAATTTTTTTCATCATGTCATGACTAATTTCNGCATGAATCACAATCAGATTATATTTATTACTCTGATTAATTTTAATATTCTGTAACATTTTAAATATAAATTAATGTATTTAAATAATATTTTTAATATAAAAATAAAATAAACTTTGCAAATTTATTAAGTAACCCCATTTCATATCAAATTCCACATTATTTATTTATTACCTGAATAAACAAATCACAGTAAACTAATTTACAAATTACTGCAATCATTGTGCACTGCATATGTGCGTCAGTGTGTGTATATTAACACTGCAGCCAAAGGTGATTTATTTTATTTTTCTGTTCAAAAACACACATTTTATTTCTTATCTTGAATTATCATACCACATAATGTTGATAAACAAACACACACACAAAAAAAAAAAACACCTGGAAATAATTTGAACTTTATTCATTACTTATAATTAATTATTCATGAGGCACTTATCGTGCTTGATATAAAATTAATTAATTATTTTCTTATATATATGTTTTTCTGTGTGTGTATTTTTCATGTAGCTGCCGGTCTACATGATCTAAACCTCCCATGGTATATTATAGTCATAAATCAGTTTAAGCTTTAGGAATTCTTCACCTTTCTTTATTTTCCCATTTGTACTTACTGATCAAACAATACATAAAATGAATTCAATGGAGAAATTCCATTTTTTTGCTGGTCGAATACTTCATAAAATAATTAGTACAGGTAAATAACATCTCTTACAGTTTAGAAACAACATTAAATAAATTAAACATGATAATAGCATCACCAGTCAAAATTGATGAAAATTATAATATACGGTTTCCACATTTTCCACTTGTGGAGGGCTAAAAGTTATAACAGGAATGGCTTGATGTTGATAACACCCAGAGAAATGTAGGATAGGGTGCCGTTAATAAATGTTTGTTAGAATTTTTTTCCATTTTATAATAAGCTTTTTAGTTTTAGACTTTAATAACGCATCAGTAAATGCAGTATCAATATTATAAAATGTTACTATAGCATTAAATCGGCTTAGATCTTTAAATGACAATAAAATTAGAAAAATTAAAACATATAAATTATAATGCTGCAGTACTTTAGTGCAAGTCAAACATTACTTTTTATAATTAAATTGAATATTTTATCATGTAGAGGTCAATGGTACATGTCTTCAAGTCGAGTTGCCATGGTCGGTCACCCTGTAAGCCAGTAACTTGAGCCGCCCCTGGTTTAAATCATCAATATGATATCTGGAAGATTGGTCTTGTGGGTTTTCTTTCAGGTTTTGCTAGACCTTACACGTGCTGTTAAGAAACGAGTTGCTAGATCAAGTCATAAGCAGCTTATTCTTATGATAATTCTTATATATTTTTCTAGTCTTTTTAACTAATTATTTAACTTTAAATTTAGGTCTGATTTAAGTTACTGATTTCATATAGATAGACTGCATTGAGTAATGGTAAGATATATCATCCTCATATACTAATCATCAGAATGTGCTTGATTAGAATGATGTCAATACAGCTTATAGATAGTTATAGGATGTGCAAGGTGATTGTACTATTTATTTACCTTTGTTTATTTGTATCTTATTTCCATTGGTTGGATTAATTTCTATTTTGATTGATTTCTCTGCTGGAATACTTATGGTGTTTTGAAAACAGAGCATAGCTTTGAATAACTAGGTTAGTTATCCAATGTGTAAGATTCACATAACTATTTGTTTATAATATTAAGACGATAAGCTTAGTAAATTTTGAACTTGTGCAAGAGCATAAATATTTAAGCCTTATGATTATATACCAAATAGCTGAACCAATTATCATTGGTCTCAAATCAAAATATGCATGAACCATTTTTATAAGAGTGTTGAAAGTACTCATGAAGCTTTCTTATTAGAGTATCAGGGGGTAGTCATTAGCAATAAGAGTGTTGAGGGTACTCATGAATTATTACAGTGACAAGGACACGCATGAACAATCCTTGTTAGATTTTCAAGGTATTCTTTTAAGTGTGTTGAGGGTACTCATGAATTATTCTTATTATAATGTTGAAGGTACTCTTGAATCATTCTTATAAGTGTTGAGGGTACTGTACTTATTATTTATTATTATTACAGTCTCAAGGGCACACATGTACAATCCTTGTTAGAGTTTCAGAGTACTCATGAACTGTTCTTTTTAGCTTGTGGATACTCATGAATTATTCTTATTATAATGTTGAAGGTACTCATGAACCATTCTTATAAGTGTGTGGAGGGCACTCATGAATTATTATTATAATGTTGAAGGTACTCGTGAACCATTCTTATAAGAGTGTTGAAGGCACTCATGAATTATTATTAAAAATGTTAAGGGTACTCATGAACAATCCTTGTTAGAGTTTCAGGGTACTCATGAACTACTCTTTTAAGCATGTTGTGGGTACTCATGAATTATTCTTATTATAATGTTGAAAGTACTCATGAACCATTCTTATAAGAGTGTTGAGGGCACTCATGAATTATTATTACAATTACAATGTCAAGGGTACTCATGAAAAATTCTTATTAGAGGTTCAGGGTACTCATGAACTACTCTTTTAAGCATGTTGTGGGTACTCATGAATTATTCTTATAATGTTGAAGATACTCATGAACCATTCTTATAAGAGTATCTAGGGTACTCATGAATTTTATTATTATTATAGTGTCAAGAATACTCTTGAACCAATGTAAAGGATATTCATAAACATTCTAACTAGATTGCATCCTGAATAATGCCTATACTAATCAACCTAATGCCCTTCAAATATTTGAATTGTCAGACAAATAAATATTTGAACATTTGATAAGCAGGAATGGGCAGTGGGTTGGAGGGAGAGGGGGAAAGAGAATTTTCAATATATTTTTTTTATGAGAACAAGATTTATTGGTTTCTTACAAAAAGAAAAATAAACGATTCTTTTGACTTTTTTTTAAAAAAGTTTAAAAGTAATGATAACAACATTGAGTGAAAAAACAGAGTGATAGCTACAAGAATTAAGTGGTGAATAAATGTTCATAATCATTTATACTAGCAATTAACTATTTGTTATTTTTTAAAATTGATATTTACTGGTCCAGATTGAGATGAATCTTTTAAAAATATGTAAGATAGCAATATAATTATTTGTATTAGGGTGTCCTTCAGGAACACCTCTGAATCTATTAGCACCTGAACACATTGGATTTAGACAGGTTCACTAATGCTCCTGAGTATCTAGCTATTCCTCAAAAGTTTTTGAGACAAGTCTGACACTGTCTGGAAATGATAAGAAAACCGAAACATCATTAGCATAAGCCATTGTCAGTATGGAATCCATGTCCATCAACTTAAAGCCATCCTTTTTGCATTCTAATTGAAGAGCATTTAATACTGGTTGAAGTGACAAAGCATCTGGAAATGGTGCATCACTTTGCCTTATGCCTCTTCCATATATAAAATTTTTCATTAATGCATCTACATTTTTCACTAGACATAGAAAATCAGTGAAAGTCTTGAAGAATTCCATAAAATTTTGCACTGTTTAGCGATATGGTACAATGAAGCATATAAAATCCTCTTACTCCCTGCATTTTTTTCTGGGATTTCCACTTCCTTACCATTCTTGATGTTCTATTTCTATGTATTGAATGCAGCAAACTACAACATACTGTATTAAATATATTTTAATACTAAATCAACATCAGTAGAAAATAGATTATAGATAAAACATCCTACCTGCTGATACATGCTTTCTAGCGAGGCAGCAACCATTCTAAAACATAGTAATCACGTGACCCAATATGGACATTGATCACATGATCCTAATATTCCCATTATACAACATTGATGATGAATAACTCACGTGTAAAACAAAATGCACCTCTAAATGCTCAACTTCTCACAGCAGCTGGTATCAAAGTGAATAAACCAAAGCCCGACAAGCCTTTAATGATTAATAGTCTGATATAAATGGCAGAACCCCACTAACTGTGAAGCTTATAGCTGGCTTTTGAAACATTTAGCCATCTGTTTCTCATCCATACATATTTATTGACAAGCAAATATGTCATTCCAGGTGTCTTAGTAAAAATAAAAACAAATGAGTCATCTCTGGGGTCACAGTCTATAAATAAGGTTGATGCCTTTCCAATGTGTCAGAAACTACACAAAGCGTCAAGTGGCTATCACTCTATCTAATCCTTTCTATCAACATACCACAATCAGAAGTTGCTCTAGAACTTACTGACCTAGCATTTGGGGGAGCTATAATATTTGCATATGTATTTTTGTTAGACTTCTTATCAGAACTATTAGGGTTTGTTCCTTTTGTCTCTATATGTTTAAGAGTGAGATTATTATTCCTTTCTCATTAAGAGCATTTTCTCATTAAGTAAAGCTGCAAACTGTAACTGATTTCTAGAAGCTACTGCAAGGGGACTAGTGTCTGGATCTCAGACTTAACTTTACTCTTCAGCCAATTAAAGGATTTCTAACCCTTAACTATAACCTGACCCTAACTCCAACTTAAGTATTATAGCATATTAACATAAGTAATAAATAAAATAGCAACCAATCAGAGGTCGGCTTACAGAAAGAATGCAAGCCAACCTCTGATTAGCTGTTTTGGGTCTAAAGGGTAAAGTGAAGTCTAAGATCCAGAAGCAGCCCATTTTAGGGGAATCAACACTAGAAAAGGTGGTGAGGTTCTACTGGAAGGGCTTAGATTTCCCCACTATGCTATTGGAGGATGGCAGTGGAATAGTATACAATGTCTCTTCCATTCCCAAAATATCTGCAGCTGGGGCCACTGAGACAATACTGGATCCACTGTATATACAGACTTTTATTTGTGAATATTAAAAATATCTCAGATATATAAAAGGAAGAAATTAATCTTATATGAATTTAAATAAACACAATTTTTTTTGCCATTTGCTTAAACCTACGTTGGGCGTAACTGATCTGACAGATACATGTGTTATGTTGCAAATTGCAGCTTTATTTTATTAAGTATAAACCTCCACCACTGTGTATCTTCCTATCATGATCTCCTCTATCAATAGATATAAAAAAGTTTATGATTGAAAGTCCCCAAGGTCATGGAGATCAATTTTAATCTATTAGATTCATTGTGCCCGTTAATGCAACAGTTTTTTCCTATTAAACATTATATGTTAATTTCAAAAAATTTTTTTTTACAAAAACATTTATAATTTTAAAACTTGTTATTTAAGTGTAATAAACAATTGGTATATAAATAACTGCCAACAATTATCATTAATGTACTAAACAATACTTTGTAGATATTATTTTTTTTGACATAGGCTATAGTTAGTTGTCTTTTTGTAAAATATATATATAAAAAAAAATATCTGCATACATAATAAAATATTATTATTATGAAATATGATTTATAAAGATGATATTAAATACATTTTTATTATAAATAATGATAAAAAAATAATTTGAGTCCATTAGACTAAGTAATTGAAAATTGTAGCTGTCAGATGCATTGTGCCTGATCATGTGACTTTTTATATTGCGCCCGATGTAACATAACTAATTTGAAGCTTAAGTCATAATTATTTCACCACATACATAATATTAAATAAATTAATAATTTTATTAATTTGGCTATATTAATTCACATTTTTTTTTACAATTTGTCATTTGACTTGTTCATTTAGAGCTGCATGTGACTGTGAGCTGAACAGTAAAGTTACTCTTGAATTTAATCATATAGAGTATACCAAAATTGAACTCTGCTCTCTATAAGTTTCTCTTGTTGTATAACACTTATAAATTCAATTTTATTATTGATATTTTTATATCAGCTGAACAAGTGATCCTGATATATATTTTGGTAAGATCTTTTTATATGTTAGTTAGGATTTATTTCATACTTTAGTTAGGTTGTTAGTGTTTTTGGCAAAACAGGACAGACAAATCAATAATTCAGGTCCCATGCTAACACTTTGTTGTGAGATTTATCTTTTCGAAGTTTGCTATGGCCCTTGTGGGTTATCTTGTCTGTATATTTGTTTTCCTAAAATTTAAGTGGGAGATATTCATACAAATTATTGCATTTATATTTGCTACTATGCATGAAAGGGGGGAGGACTTCAGTTTTGTCAATCAATATATTGTCATTTTCCTGGGTTTTTCATGGTAGTAAA
>PXIH01S0012778.1:9783-22596 GCA_003024985.2 Euperipatoides rowelli | reverse complement strand
CAAGAGGAAACATGACTATACTGTCAATCTCTCTGTTTGCATTATTTTTCAAGATCATGGAGACTAATCATTAACAATTTCCACTAAAAAATGCATAGCTAAGATAAAAGAAACATATTCTTTAAAGAATAAATTCAATGAACTGAATATAAATATACAATTGATGATTTGAAAACAGTATTAATAAGCAATGATGTGTCATAAGTGAAGTGGCATTAAAATTGTTACTCCATATCCACAGACAATAATAAAATTCATAATCATCAGTGGAAAGAAACTGCAAAATGTTAGAATATGAAAAACGAGTGAGTAAATCTGAGACAAAAAAAAACATACAGAACAGACAGCTAACCAATAGACTGGAATCAATGTAAGTTTTGTCAGAAGTTGACCAGAGAAGTACTTTTCAATGTGACAGCAAAGGTAGTTAGTGAAAATATTTTAGTTGACTCTGATTTTACGAAATCAACTTCCAAGCCAAGTGATTCTTGCAGCTTTTCCCTAAACGTTGATTGCTGACTGGGAAAACTTTCAGGGATTTCACAGGATGTGTCTTCCGATAGTTTGACATAATGTTGCTAAAAATGTCTTTTAACTGATGTATGTGGCCTTATAAAATGTGATAATTGACTTCTTTCAATAATCACACAATAGTAATATTCCATACTTTTTTTTTGCTTTCTGGCAGCTTCTGTGGTACCTGATCCTACATATTTTGTGAGATTTTCCATCTGCAGCTATAATTCATTAACATTGGATAACTGTATGCAAAGTCTAGGGTGATATTTTGAGTCGACTAAAATATTTTCACTAACTGCCTTTGCTGTCACGTTGAAAAGTACATCTCTGGTCAACCTCTGACAAAACATACATTTATTTGAGTCTATTGGTTTTCTGTCTGTACTTAGTGATCTACTTTATGAAGGTTTTTTTTTTTGTCTCAGATCTACTCACTTGTTTTTCACATTCTAACACTTTTGCAGCTTCTTTCCACTGAAGACAATGAATCTTATTAATGTCTGTGAATATGGTGTAACATTTTTGATACAACTTCACTTTTCACAGATCATTAAATACTGTTTCCAAATCATCAATTGTATTTCTATATTCTTCTTTTTTTATCTTGACTATACTTTTTCAGTAGAAATTGTTAACGATTTATCTCCATGATCTTGACAAATAATATAAACAGTGAGATTGACTGCATAGTCATGTTACTTCTTGTTAACACCCAATATGGGTTCCATCATTCTAATAAGGATCACTGCTGTGAAAAGACCTAAATGAACAAAAAATAAATAATATTAGATGAAAATAAACTAAATTATATATAATAAATTTAAATTTAAAAAAAATTACACAAATTGTAGCTTGTGAAAATGAAAAAATATTCCAAAGTAAAAAAAATTATTATGCATAGTGGTTAAGTTTATGGAGTGGTGACCATCTTGGATTTAAACCCCTTGAGCAAAGAACTCAGCTTGGGAACATTTATTTTCATAATCATCACACTTTTTCCATTCATAAAAATCATGTGCCCCTTAATAAATAGAAAATGCCCATAAAAGTCACTATTTTTTTATTATGGTATACAAATTCTAATTACATTGAGATAGGAAAAGTTTAATATTTGGAATTTTCTTGAAAGAATAATTAATTTAATTGAAAATTTGTACAAATAACTAGAATATATAGACAGATATTAAAATTGGATTAAAGGGAAAAACAAGGAGTACNGAAATCGAACATCTGATTTTAAAACTATTAGGAACAATGGGATAGGGCAAATGCAAACAAAGGCAGCAGGCTTGAATGAAGTAAAAATTGAAGACTATAGACTGGAAGGCAAGTAAAACAAATGAAGACCACGATCTGGAAGGTAAGTAAAAACAATAAACAGCAATGGGCTTTGTAGATAAGTAAAAAAATATATATACAACAATGGGCTTGAAGGCAAGAAAAGAAAAAGGAAATAAAAAAAATATATTGCATTGTATTCAGAAACAATAATGGGCTTAAAAACTAGTTTCTTTATAACAATTTATACCATAAGATGGCATAAATTAGTAAAACAATTGATGTAAATCTCAGAAAAACCAGAAAACCAGTCATCTTTGAAAATCTTCCCTATGCTTCTGAAGTGATTATCTCTTAAACCATTGGTTTTATGAAAATAATGAATAGAACCAAATTTGTGTAAAATTTTATGATCTTTAATTTGCTTCAATTCATTTTTGCCATAGGATGCCCGGTTTACGAGATAATTAAGGAAAACCACTAATCGGCACCATTTCTTCTAGATGTGGGAACATGGATTTTTGAAATCAGCATTTTTTTTACATTAGAAAAGTTATGTTCCCCAAAATAAACAAGAAATGCCCAATATGACTTTTTAGAGGTCTTTTTCAATTCTGGGCCTAGTCTAATAAGCTTTACATTATAATGAATGAAATAAATAAATAAAGATTGTACGTACTAGAGCTATCAGAAACACACTTGGTGGGAGAGTGAATGTTGGAATTAAATGGGTCTAAATTTATTTTCTCAGGGAAGGAAAGATTGGACTTATAGAGAAGGAATAGTAATTGTTCTTAATAGAAGAGAAAGGAGATTACATAGACTACTGCCTGGTGTCATCAAGAATTAATAGCGGATAGTTTAATGACATAAATCTGTTACAGACTTTGCATCAGACTCTTGCATTCACATAATGAACTAGAAGACTTTATTTCCTGGTTGTGTGAGCTGTGGTCCTGAATTTGAATTGGAATTGAGACTAAAGGTTGGTTCACATTGATAAGTTACGGGAAAGTTAAGTGAACGTCAACGTTCAGGTTTTGGTCTTGGCCAATCACAGCAAACCTGATTTTCAACTGCGAAGTGATTTTGACGTTCCCGTAGAAGTTAGATTTTTTCAACTTTGACGTTCCTCTCCTGTATGACTTTGTCAATCCAACCAATCACATTTTAGCACAATCCAACCAATTGGATTAAATTGGATCCCACTGGGAGTTAACCCACAAGACCTCCCCCCCCCCCTGCTCCTAATTTTCACATTTTAAGGTTGGCAGCTATGTTAGAGCCAAACAAGTGTGCCTGGCAGTTTTGCAGTGCATTGTGGTAAATCAAAGGTTCACTAGCCTTGTGCTGAATAATGATGCCACCCCTCCCCCATCCCCAAACGAATGATAAGGCCACAAGCAAACTTGACATTTCTTTTTAACTGGAAATGAAAGTTTTTTTTTTTTTGTTGTTGTTTTTATTTTTTGAAAAAAAAATTATTATGACAATAAAATAAATTGAATTGTTTTAATTATTTTTATTTATATTGAATAAGGCACTTAGACCTTGGTCACATCATCACATGAAAATCTTGCCTTCAGAGGGAGTATTAAACGTTTATTCAGTCATTATCTTAGATATGAGCACAAATATTGTTTATTATTTTAAATTCTAGAAGAGATAAAAAATGAAACGTCATTTTTTTTTAATCAGGAATTTAAATATGTAAAGAAACAAATATTCAACCGTTTTATTTTTTTATATACTGTATAAATTGGATGATAAAAAATAATTATTTGTCCTGATTTTTTTACATTTTACCTTATTGTGTCTCTTCTGTTTGGGATATAATTTTTTTTTGTTTGATTTTTAAAATCTGCATTAAATTTTAATTTTAAAAGTGTATAAGTTTAATCCTAAATGTTTTAAAATAACCACCTGAAGTTAAAATTTCATAAATTCTTGGAAAATAACATGAAGGAAAGTAATGAATCTGAAAATCAAATTCTGGGATCACATCAAAAAGCATCGCAACACAATCAGCATTCAATATTACACACCAGGATGTCGAACAGAGAATTAGACATACTTGTCTCATCTAGTTAGATTCACTTTGAAGTTATAGGAAGAAGTAATTTCCTAACACCATCTTCAGAAAGAAAACTTAAAGAAATTAACAGCAAAGACTTATGAGATTATAGACTTCTCATGATGATCTCAAAGTGATAACAAGGTAACTCTAAACAGAAGTGAAAATTTTAGGAACAGCAAATGGATAAGTAAAAAAAATTCCTACCATCCTGGGGTGTTTACACATGATTGTTTAACATTGCATCAAACCTCGCTCCTAAATACGATGCCTGTGGACAGTCATCTTCCATTGCACCATGGTGTAGGCTGCCAAAAAGGTTCTGATTTTAAAATTTATCTTGTAAAAATACCAAAATCAAAGCTTCAAAAGGAAAAAATCTACCATTGTAGTTGTTTTTTCATGAAGACGTAATAAAGTTTTGTGAACTCCCAGTTGAGAGATGTCATCCTAAAGAATAAAGGATTGCATTTTGAAGTGATTACTTGGGAACATTCTGACTATTTGGAACTCCACAATACAAGACTTCTTGATCCGGTTTCAAAATTATAAACAATGTATTTTATAACAGCTTTTAAAATGTATACCTACATTTCTGTAAACTATTTAAATGGTCTTTCAAAAACTAAAATTCATAGTCTTGTGTGTTAAGATGAAACAACTACATCTTTTATAAAGTTAAATCATTTTCAGGTATTTTTTTTTTCAATAATGTTATTGTTAACATTTTTGATAGAATTAATAAATCACAGACGTGATATTAATAAAATTAATTCTAAACAATGTATCAATAGGCATGCTGTATAACAAGCATGCAATATAATACCTAAGTTCTTAATGTCTTAATCTAGATAAAAAATCCTTAATGAAGGAAAAGAACGATGTCAGAAAAAAACTAGCAAAATATATTTAAAATGCATCCACTGATAAAAAGTATCAGATGATGGGGACGGTACGCATTTGTAGCTCGAGGGCTTAAGCAATTTTGATAATTTTATTTAACGAATATATAGAGTAGACACTCACCTTCAAAGTGGTATATTGGAGAACACGTCGTTGTCTACGGTTCACACTCATTTAGCAAAAAACAGCCTCGGAAATCTTCGCTTACATGTTTTTCTCGCCATTTCTGTTAAATACCCCCCTGGTGAGTTTTACTATAAATGCTAAAGGGACTAATTTTACAATCTTACAAGTCTGCATCATAATGAGGTTCTTATGTTTTTTTTTGTTAAAACTAGCTATATTTTAGGGATTTCAGATCCGAGTTGTTGTTTTTTTCTTGAATGAAGGATGTATTCGTGGGTTTTTGGGTGGCCACTTCTATTTTTTTAAGACACCCAAAAATCCACTTTTCATTCAAAAAAATAAGTAGCTGTCATGTTTATAATAAAACTCACCAGGTGGTATCTAACAATAATGGCGATATAAACATGTAAGTGATGATTTCCTAGGCTGTATTTTTCTAAAACGAGCGTGAACTGTGGACGACAATGAAATGTTCTCCAATATACCACATTGAAGGTGAGTGTATACTCTATATATTCGTTAAATAAAAATATCAAAATTGCTTAAGCCCTCGGGGCTATAAATACGGACCAGCCCCCAGATGATTACAAGTATGAAAAATAATATTATAGTTCATAAGTAAATGTGATATAAATTATTGAATACAAAATCAAGATTATCAAGAAGCTGAGATGATAAATATCTTATGTATATTTTTAACCTGTATTCTGAATGAAAGTGAATACTAAGCAACTTAACTGTAGATATTGTTTTCAATCTATTTGTATGTTATTGATAAAATATTTTTTTGTTATGATGATTTATATTTTTATTAAACATTCGAGTTTATAACTTTCACTTTGTGGACCTCTCACAAGTACTTGGTGTCAATCACCATAGCAGAGCTTGAATATTATCAATTGGTAGAAGAGCTTTGCATATTATCACCTTAGGTATTATCACTTTGCATATCATCCCTTTGGATACTATCACTTTGCATATCATCACTTTGGGTACTATCATTTTTGGGTATTACCAGCTTAGGTATTATCAAGTTGTAGCAACATCTTTATAAAAATACAAAATCAATACGGTAGTGAAAGCAAAAACTGAAAATAAAAGTAATAATAATAAATCACAATGGAATATAATAACATAGGGAAATTTGAAATGTTAACAGGCCCAAACTACAACATATGGGTACTAAAAATAAAAGCCTATCTGAAAGCAAAAAAAAAAATATTTCAGGAAGTTATAATAGATGATATTACCCCAGACAGTGATGACAAAAAATCGAAAAGAGTGGAAAATAAATCAAGAATGGAGTGAAAAAAAATGAAGCTTTTAGCACATTAATATTGTCTCTATCCTCTGACCAGGCAGGGATGTTTGCAGACGAATGGGCTGCCAAGAATGTCTGGCAAGACTTAGAGAAAATGTATGCCAGTAATAGAAAGAATAAAGTCATGAACCTAATGCTAGAATTAAAAGTGATAAAAATGCACAGAAATGAGACAATAGATGCCTGCTTCACTAGAATAAAAAACATTATATCCAAAATAAGAGCGATAGGAGGAAAAATAGAAGATGAAATAAACTTTTATATAACAAGAGGAATAAATGAGAAATACGAAAACATAGCCATAATACTAAGAACAAATAAAAATATGACAGACAAAATACACACTGCATTAAAGGAAGAATAAATGAGAAAAGAAAAAGAAAACCCACAATATGAGAGAAAAACAGATGAAAATGCATACAAAACAAACCAATATAGAAAAACATATAACAACAAACCAAACATAAATTGTTATATATTCAGGTCATCCAACTGAACATTGTTGGCACAACAAAGAAAATCATCAAAAACAGAAATACATTAAAGAAAAAAACCAAATATATTGCAAAAACAATAGAACATGCAAAAGTAGCAAACAAACCAGACACCACCTATACAAATGAGAGAGATGAAGAACAAGCACTATATGCATTAAAAACAACAAAACAAACATCACAAAACAGAAGAACAACAAAATAATGATAAAATAACATGGCACTTAGACTCTGGCTGATCAATTTATATGACGGCCAACAAAAATAATCTACAAAACATTGAAGCCTACAAAGCAAAAATCAACCTAACAGAGCAAGATAGAACTATAGAAGCCCAAGCAAATTATGATTAATTAATTAATCATAGTTTTAAGAAAGAAAAAAATTCACCCTTTGGTCATTATAGATGGGCTGCCAGGGAATGAGAACCAAAGTGTTAATATACTGGGTGTGTGGATACAGGCTGATCTTAGGTGGAACATTCAAGTTGATTCAATGCTAAAAAAGTCAAATTGTCTTATGTTTTTTTTTTTGTATAAACTGAAAAGGATGGGAGCAAATAATAGATTATTGACAATGACATATGTAAGATATATTAGAAATGTTTTAGAGTACTGCTCTCCTGTGTGGTCTCCAGCTTTGAATAAGAGACAAATTCAGATGATTGAATCTGTGCAAAAAAGAGTAACGAGAATCATTTTGGGCTATCATTATAGTAGTTATGACAAGGCATTGTTGGACTTTTGGTTGAGGTCATTGGAACTTGACTTGACTTGTCAGCCTCATTTGTAATTAATTTTTTCAATAATGTCCCAGAGTTCCTTTCTCCAACACAGGGATCCGTATCTGATAGAGTGACCAGAAACTCTTGTAAATATATTGTTCCAAGATATAGAACAAAGAGATACGCCAATTCACCTTTGATCAACACAATTAAACATATGAATAACATTTAATTTAGTTTTAATTAATTATATTTAAAAAAAAATGTAAAAAATCCTATATCCGAAAGGGCTAAGGATTTTAATACTCATTGTAATAACATTTGCGTATATAAATAAATAATAATAATAATAAATGGTGAAATAATTATGCAAGTACAAACAAATAATGAATCTATAAATAAAAAAACTATCAAACGTACTGTATGTCCCACAACTAAGAGATAACTTATTATCAGTCAAAGAAATAGTAAAAAAGGACAATGAAGCAAAATTCAACTAAGATGGTGCCACAATATATATATAAAAAGCACAGAATTAAAAGCAAAAATAACACAAGAAAAAGCATACATAGGAAAACAAAAAGAAATACAAAATGAAAAATTATGGCATAGGCGATTAGGACACTTAGAGTATACAAGGAATAATACAAATGGAAAAAAACTCAAGTAGCAGATGGCATAACATATGACAGAAAAAAAATAAAAAATTAAAAATTGTGACTCCTGTATAAGAGGAAAGCCATACAAGAAAATAATTAAGCAACAACCTAAAAAAATACTAGAACTGATACACATAGACCTATGTGGTCCAATACAAACAAAAACCTTAGGAGGAAACTCATACATCTTCATGATAGTAGATGATTATTCCCGAATGACCTTTGTAGAACTATTAAAACATAAAAATGATGCCTACGAAAGATTCCTAAACTTCAAAACAATCACAGAAAATTAAACAGATGCAAAAATAAAATGAGTTAGACCAGACAATGGCACAGATTTTATCACAAGGAATTTGAAGAATTATTCTCCAAAGAGGGAATAAAACATGAAAAAACACACACATTACTCCCCAGAAAGTAATGGAGTAGCGGAAAGAGCAAATAGAACTATATTAGACACTGCCAGAACCCTGCTATTAGATGCAAAGTTACCAGAAAAATTTTGAGGCGAAGCTGTCAACTCAGCCACTTACATAAAAAACAGAACATACAAACAAAGATTAGGCAACAAAATACCCCTAGAAAAATGGAAAAGGAAAAAACCAACAATAAAACACCTGAGAACTTTTTGTTGCAAAGCACACTGTTGGATCCCTAAATCAATTAGGCATAACAAACTTGAACCAAGAGCAACTCAAGGTGCCTTCATAGGATATTCATGTACAAGAAAAGCGTACAGAATATACTTACCCACTGAAAATAAAATACAAGAGAGCAGAAATGTAAGATTCATAGAAGAAGACTGGGAATAGACCCAATGAACATATCCAACTTAGGAAAAATTGACATAGATACACTAACTTATCAAAATCAAGACAAAACACAACAAGAAGAAACAAATCAAAACATAGAAACTGAAGAGAAAAAAGAGGAATGACAAAAGGAATATTAGAAGAAAGTCAAATAAAACAAAACATTAAAAAATAAGAAGAAGCACAATGAAAAGGTGAAAGGAGATCAAGTAGAAACAGAGGAACAACACAAACCTGCCAACAACAACCACCGAAGAAAACCCAAACAACTACTGGGAAGCAGTAAATTCTAAAAACAAAAAAGAATGGGAAGCTGCAATGACTGAACAACTAAATTCATTAAAATAACATGAAATGTTGTGACTAACAGACAAAAAGGAAGGAACAAATATACTAAAAAATAGGTGGGTATACACAAAGAAAAGACCAAGAAGGAAACATCAGACACAAAGCTAGACTGGTTGTAGTTGGAAACAAACAAATAAAAGGACTTAATTACGATGAAAGCTACTCACCAGTAATAAAATTGGAAAGCGTGAGACTTATCATAGCAATAGCAGCAAGACTAAACATAAAAATAACCAGATATGATGTNNAGACAGCATACTTACATGGGATATTAAAACAACCCACATATATGCAACAACCAGAAAGAACCAAAAAATTGAAGGTAAAGTCTGCCAACTACAAAAAAACTATACGGTCTACCCCAATCAGGCAGAACCTGGAATAAAAAACTAAATGAAACTCTAACAAAAATAAGATTCAAAAGAATGAATATGGACACAAGCATATACATCATCGACAGGGGGAGATTTTGTCATGCTTGGTGTATATATCGATGACTGTATAGTCACTGGAACGAATGAAAATTTGACAAAGGACAAAATGAAACTAGTACAAGAAGAATTTGTAATGAGAGAATAATTAGGAAATGGTACATTTTTAGGAATATCGTAAAAACACAAGATGGATATAGAATACATCAACAACAACACATTGAGAAGTTACTAAGTAAACAAGGGATGGAAGAATGTAGCCTCACCAAGAATCCAATGGATAGTAATCAAAACTTGAATGTATATAAGGAATCACCGAGGACTGACAAAACCAAATATCAGGAACTGATAGGGTTACTGACATATATTGCAGGAGGAACACGACCCGATATATCATGCACAGTGAATAAACTATCGCAATACAGTAATGATCTAAGAGAAGTGCACATAAACAGCAAAAAGAGTATTAAGGTACTTAAAGGGAACACCTGACTTAAGCCTCTGGTATCGCACAGACAATGAAGTTATCACCAGCAAGCAGTGATGCAACTTGGTGCACAACAGAAGATGCAAGATCCCAATCTGGATACAATGTGATGCTAGGACAAGCTTTAATTTCTTAGAAAACTAAAAAACAAGATCTTAACACACTCTCCACCTACGAATCAGAAATTAATACTATATGTGAGATTTTGAGAGAAGTGAAATGGATAACAAACCTAATAACAGAAATGGGAATAAATAGGCTTACAAAGCCTTCAATGACGATATACACAGATAGTAAATTGGCAATCGACTGGGCATATAGCACCTGCATAAGACAACGTACAAAACATATTAAGCGTAAATGTTATAAGATCAGAGAAGAAATAGAGATGAAAAATATCATCCTTACCCATAAATCAGGTGAAGATTTAGAAGCAGACATATTAACCAAGGCAATACCAACCGAGAAACTACAAAAATTGATTCAAAACATGGGACTAATATGAACAACAAAGGAAGAATCAACCAAAGAGGATACATGATACCGACGCAGATGAGATTTGATAGAATTAATAAATCACACACATGATATTAATAAAATTAATTATAAACAATTTGCTGATATGCATGCTGTATAACAAGCAT
This sequence comes from Euperipatoides rowelli, assembly GCA_003024985.2. Taxonomy (NCBI): domain Eukaryota; kingdom Metazoa; phylum Onychophora; class Udeonychophora; order Euonychophora; family Peripatopsidae; genus Euperipatoides; species Euperipatoides rowelli. The sequence continues at coordinate 11,773 of PXIH01S0012778.1, read as the reverse complement.
GCAATATATGTCATCTAAGTTCTTAATGTCTTAATATAGATAAAAAATCCTTAATGAAGGAAAAGAACGATGTCAGAACAAAACTGACAAAATATATTTAAAATGATTCTACTGATAAAAAGTATCAGATGATTACAAGTATGAAAAGTAAATTATAGTTCATAAGTAAATGTGGTATGAATTATTGAATACAAAATCAAGATTATCAAGAAGCTGAGATGATGAATACCGTATGTATATTTTTAACCTGTATTCTGATGAAAGCGAATGCTAAGCAACTTAACTGCAGATATTGTACAAATGATATTTAATATTGTTTTCAATCTATTTGTATGTTATTGATAAAATATTTTATTGTTATGATGATTATATTTTTATTAAACTTTCGAGTTTATAACTTTCACTTTGCGGACCTCTCACAAGTACTTGGTGTCAATCACCATATCAATTTTTAATAACTCCACATTTAATTTTTTTAAATTTAGATGTTAAACTTTATAATGATCATAATGTTTTTCATTTCTGTTAAAACATATACGGTATCTCTAATATAAAATGAAATTATCAAAAATTAATTGTTACTTTTATATTTTTCTTATTGTATTTAGAGAAGGCTCATAGATGGGCCAACAGGGCAACCACCCTGGGCACCATGAATTAGAGGGAACCCTCCACCTAAAGTCTAACTCTTTGGCACCATGAGTTAAAAGACACCACACCCATCCCACCCCAAACACCCCACCCCCAAAGAAAGAAAGAAAGAAATAAAGAGAAAAAATGTATACTAACATAAAAAAAAAAAAAAAGTGGGGGAAGGGAGGACTTACCCTGAACTCTTTATTAAAAAATTATTTAAATTTTTTTTTTACAAAATACTCATTTAATGGTGCCATGTTGTGCTTTACCTTTGGTGATGTTGCATTTCAGCTGTATATTCAATATAAACTTTTAAAACTCTGTGTTAAGAACAATTAATAAGTTTTCTTTTAATGTAATCTTTGTTTGTAGGTTGTTTTTTTCCCCTGTATTTTAATATTGCTTCAGATTTATTTCAAATCTGTGTAGGAACTTGTGTCTTGGAGATCTTCAATTACATCATATTGTATTGAAAAAGTCTTAAATTACAGTCTCTGACAATATGACCCTTTAAGTTTTCTTTTTTTTTTTTCTTTTTAATTATTACTTTCATCAACCTAGCTTAAACAGAAGGAAATTAATTGAAAAAGGCAATGCCTAGAAAATTTTTAAGATTACCTTGGAGTCTCAGATAATTGCTTGTGCTAGAAATATTCAAACACTAGCCATCTGATTAGTAGTCCGTTTTAGAATCATTCTTACTACTGTAGTAAAAAAAAGAAAGAAAGAAAGAATGTAGCCTTTACAAACAGATCCAGTTTGTCTTTACACAGTAAAATGTACAATTTGATTGCTTTTTTTTTTTTTTACATTTTTTTTTTTTTTATAAAATTCTTAAGAACTTGTCTGAATTCAATAATTATGTTACAATAAATATGATCATTGCCCGATTTACATATGGACTGAGCATTCTCATTTGCATGAAAATAAAAATTCAATTTTATCTGTTTCCTATTAATTTAATTCGATTTTAGACAATTATTTTAACTTTTTTTTTATAAATCCTTTCTGATGGTCTATGGTAAATTGGAGACATTTGTGCCCCCCAAAGCCTTCTATCCCAGGGTTTACAGTTGAATATAATGGTAGTACTGGATAATGTATAGTAATAGAATTCTATTGTGGATATTATCACTACTACTACTATTATTATTAACAATAATAATAGTATAGGTATAATAATTATAACAACATACAACAGTAATATATAACATTTCCTTAAAGGTCAAATGTAACGGATTTTTTTTATTCTTTTTTATTCTTGATTTTCAAAGATAATTACTATTAAAAAAAATTCCACTGGAAATTTTTTTTTTAAAATGCATAAAAAAAAAGTTATTTAAAGATAAAATTA
>PXIH01S0012776.1:8671-21153 GCA_003024985.2 Euperipatoides rowelli | reverse complement strand
TTGGATTTTGTAATGCATTATGGGGAGGTGAGCCAGAACCTAGAATTCTATAACAGGAAGTCAGCCATCTTGGTGTCCCAGAAAATAGACTTCTAGGACAGGAAGTCAGCCATCTTGGATTTTGTATTGCATTATGGNAAGGTGTGCCAGAAAATAAAATTNTAGGACAGGAAGTCAGCCATCTTGGATTTTGTATTGCATTATGGGAAGGTGAGCCAGAACCTAGAATTCTAGGACAGGAACTGGAAGTCACATATCTGAAATGATGTCACTTTCAGTCTTAAAAAGCCCTTAAACCTAGCAAAAATAGGAACAGAAAGTTTGCCATCTTGAATTTTCTAATGCATTATGGGTAATAATATATACCATAATACATCATAATATAGCATCATATGATGTCATTTCCAGTAAAATGCCCTTAAACCTATTAAAAACAGGAACAGAAAGTCAGCCATCTTGGATTTTGAGTGAGCTGACCGTTGACCTAGATAAAACTGGAACCGAAAGTGGCCAAACCGGAAGTGAGCCAGAACAGATAAATTACATCTACTCTAATAGACTAAGTATTGCCAGCATATGACCGTTGAGATAAATTATCACAAAACGCAATATCCTGCAGATTTAAAATAACAAATGTTAAAAAAAAGTTTAAGAAATATGAATCAAAACTATTAAAAAGTAAAAAAGATATAGGAATGAATAAAAAAGTAATAATTGAGAAAATCTTATAAAGCAAGTAACTCATACTTTCAATCTAACCTTGTAGCCCAGTGACTAAAGCAACTAACTTTTAACTCTTGCCATATATTCTTTGTATTAAAGTTTTTGAAACAGAATCACCATGTTTTAGTATGTTTCTTTCATATGAACTGCCTATCCAATAGGTATTGAAGGGTGTTAATTACTATATTGTGTAATAAATTGCTTAGAAGCTCACCTGGGAGAAATCGATGAAGAGCTTCCAATGTTCAGGGGAGTATGAAAACTTCAGTTCTTCTGGCCTCAGTTGTTGTCACAGTATAGGCTATCATATCATCTTGATCATCTTTCTTCATGAAAAAAGTTCACAATTTGGTACTTCTTCATTTAGAAATATGAAAATTTCAAATCTTTTTCTAAAATGTTCCATTGCTTGAAACACGAACCAATTAGCTGAGCACTGATTTTTGGAAGGTTAAAATCCCGAAACAGATCATTCAATTCTACCTAGGTGATCAAGTGTGGCTCGGTTGTAGGAAAAATAGATAACGGTCTCTTGCCTTTCCTGTTGCTGGACTAGCTCCTGGGGATAATTCTGCACATTTCAATTATAAACTTTGCTACAGCATTTCATGCATGGCTATTTTTACTGTAACGGACATACTAGAAAAGTTGTGAAAAATCTAGAAGGATGAGCTGGGTTGACCGGTCTAGTCCACTTATAGGTAGTGTTACCTATCGGTTATCTCACATGTAATAGCTAACAGTGTTGTCACATTATTATGTTATTAGTATTAAATGAATTTAGATACAAATACAGTATGTGTAATATTAACTCAACCACCTTGCTGTATATATTTGATTAATGTTAGTTGTTTGAGATACAAGCATGATATTAATGACTAAAAATATTATTGGAATAGTGATTTATTAATCGTTATATAGATTATATTCCAAGTTGAAAAAAATAAAAATTCTGCTATTTACTTAGCCTAATATTGAATAAAACTAGACAACAAGCTTTAAATAAATTAATAAATTTTATAGGTTCATTTAAAATCAACAATGAAAAAATTAAAAAGTAGGCTACCGTATACAAAAATTACTTTGACGTTCAAAGGCTTGACATTTTTAAGGAGGGTAGCCTAAACCCTTTGAAACATCGAGCCAATTTTTATATACGGTATTTTTTTATTTTTTCATTTGTTGATTTTACTGAACTTATAAAATTTATTAAAAAATATATTTAAACCTTGTTGTCCAGTTTTATTCAATATTAAGTAACTTAAATAGCATATTTTTTATTATTTTTTTTCAACTTAAATATAAACAATGTTGTAGGCCTACTGAATTTTAAAAGCCTTTAAAATCTGTACCTATTTATGAAGCCTGAATGAAAATTTTTAATTTTAATAAAAAATATTGTTTCATGTTCTCTTTTTAAAACAAACTAAACATTTATTTTTCTCATTTATCGCAACTGACATACAGTACTTCTAGCTAGAATTTGAATTCAATTGACTGCAGTAATGACAAATTTGTAAGATTTTTATTATTATACTTATTTCTTCCACTAATTGTAATAATCGATAATACCTGTGCACTTTCAGTGCTAATCTGCAAGACATTTTCTGTTTCCTAATTATAAGTAATGTAGGAATAAAGATGGAAGAAAAAATTTAATAAGCAAGTATATTATTTCTGAGCTCGATGCTTTTCTTCCAGATGTCTTGCCTGAGGGTAAAACAATTACAGATTATTCTTGAATAACTGCTCCCGAGTTTCATATTACCAAAAAAAATAAAAAATTGTAGATCTTCGGTTGGGTCTAGCTGTTTAGTAAATAATCTATAGGAGCTTAACTTGATAAAAAAAAAAAGAAGAAAAATCATCAACTGGTAGAAATCCAATATTTTGTTTATCAAAAAAATTGATTAGTTTATTGATATTTCAGTGATTGGCTTATTGATTGTTTAGGGTATTCAATATCCTGTTTTTATACCCATACTGGAATTACTTGATCATTTGTAACAAAATAATTAGATTATATTTGTTAATATTTTATTTATTTTATAAATATTAAAATTCTTTAAATTGCTAAAAGAAAAATATATAGAACCATTCAAATGCATATGTTTTGTAAAGTTTCATTTCATAACCTATATAAATTCATTCCATTCACTAAGTGGTGCTAATGCAATAATAGATTGTGCTTGGAGGTATACCTCCATGGGTTTGTGTGTGTAGTGAATGTTAGGTGAATAATTTAATTAAAAATGGTGCACTAGAGTGGTACAAATGGTAAGGGTAGTGAATATAGAAAAATTTAGGTTTATTTAACATTATGTGATTGTGGTTACGATAGTCGAGGTTATAAATGTAGGACAGCTATAAAGATGAAGGGAAGTCAGGGCGCAAATACAACCTTGGGGACTCCCTAGACATTTTTTATCAGGGGGGCTCCTACAATAAAATCAAAAAGCATATTGTGAAGGGGAGGAAGCACACCCCCAAATGTAAAATTTATAAATGTAATTTTGCCGTATTTGCATCTTATAAAATAAATAGGCTAAATAAATAATAACTTTAACTTGGTGACAGAAGTGGGCTAATGATTAAATTAAAATACCATTACCATAATTATTATTAGATTGTCTTTAAAGAAATATAATCTATTTATTAAATTTGTACAGAAAAAGTTCAATCAAAACTATTTGTTAAACATTTTTTATAATGGAAATAAAAAATATTAATTTATTAATAATTAACCATCGATGAATATTATAATATTTTAAGTATAATTAAAAATGTTAATTTTATTTATCAAAAATTAAATAAATTTGTTAAATTTCCACTATCATATAATTTCTCCAAATTTTTACTATGGTTAACGTCACTACATGTCACACTAAACAAATCAAATGAAAACAATATGACTCTGAAATCATTATCATTCTATTAGTTACTACATATATTAATAAAAAACATATTTCTAATTTTCCACATAGAGTAATCTAGTGTAATTTTTATGAACATACAATAATTAAATTATATTTTATTTGACTATTTGCAACAAATATTTTTCATAATGTGAATAGACAAAATCAACTTAATAATAATAATAATAAGTAGGGATGAAATGAATATTTGGTTACTAAATATTTGGTCTATTCAGCTTGGTTTCATAATATTCGGTATCTGGATGATTATGGTTTGTATTCGGCCGAATATTACTCCACTCCCTGATAAAAAAAAGTCTTAACATATTCAAAATAATAATTAATACATTAAATAGCTGAGAACTGATAAAAAAAATGCTCACATTCAAAATAATATAGCTTATTAAACAGGTGGGGAAGAGAGAGTTTTCCCTTAAAATTGTAGAAATAAAATAAAAAAATAAAATATAAGATCAGGGTCTATTGCGTTTTAGAAAATCAAAGTTCAATAAGTTAGCACACTTTTACGAATGTATCGTGCGAGAAGTAAAGGCCAATTATTGTCCTCTTTAAAAAAAAGAGGAAAAATAATGGGAAATATTCTTAGATCTATTGTATCCTTGAATTGAGAAATTGATTGCACTAGTGCTAATTAATTTAAATAGAATAACAATCTTTTCATTATTATAATCGTATGGGAACTTCTAAGCAGCTAGGTCATGCTTGTTCATTTCGAAGCCAATGTTGGATCATGTTCATTGTTGATTATTACTGGAAGTATGTTGCCTTCTTCAGGTTGAATATTAAATGCTTAAAGTGGGGGAGAAAAAATAACATTGTTTTAAAGCTGTGTTGCTTTTTAAAATCACCAATTGCCATAAAAGTAACTTTGCAATTTATATAAAAAATGAACATTTTTTTTATATAAATATTGTTTGGTTTTTCACATATTCAGTGACTTTAATCATTTGTATTAAACACAAACAATGATAGAATAGGACTCTTTATAAAGACGGAGTCAAAACTTGGCAAGCAAAAAAAAAATAGTAAACATACTTACTATTTATTGTAGGCAATTCATCTCATACATATTATTGTAATAATTCTAATTCCATTTAAAATAAATTTTAAATGTATAAAATCAAAAGCTACTTTAGTAACTAGCCTACTAATATAACAGAATTAGCAGAAATTAAAGAAAGAAAAATCACATTATTTATTTCATTTATAAGTGACAAAAATAAATTGTGATGGATAATAATTAGAAAATTTATGTTTTATAATAAGGCTAGTCAGTTGAGGGGCTCCTTTGAGGTCTGGAGCACTTAGACTTTATCTATCTTGTCAACCATATAATTGGCCACTGAGAGAAGTGAATATATATATATAGAGAGAGAGGATAATAGGAAGAAAACAAGATTATATGGATGTAAAGAGGAAATTAAAGAGATGGAGAAGTAAATTGTTATTTAGGCCAAGGCACTAGATTAGAGAACAAAGGTAAGGATAAGTCTGTACATGAAGGAGAGAGATGATAGAAAGGGAGTGAAAGATTTCACATGACGTGCAGTCATACGTCATTGGTTGATTTCAGATTAAACGGAGTTGGGAGGTTTGTCAAGCAGATGCTAGTTAATTGATTTTAAAAATCACATTGAATTATAAAATTTGGTACTGATAACCTACTTTATAGAAGAGAAATGTCTATTTGTTTAACCTGACTCTAACCATCATTTATTAAAATTTGTGTAGATAAGATCTTTTTTTACAAAAATGAAAAGTACAAAAAAAAATTATTATTTATGATGTCAAATTTTCATTTGTAGTACTGCTGCAATTTCAGTCTTTCAAGCTCTACCACTTCTATTTTAGAATAAGCACTTTACAGACATTTTTATATTTTTAGATTTGATGGTATTTTCTTCTTTTTTTTTTAACATTTTCAATCTTAGCCAAATTCATGAACCATTTATAATTAAATCATCTGGCTCCTATAATAATTAAGTTTGCAGTCATTGAAGTATTCCATTTCTGTCTTTTAAAAAAAAAAATTTCTCTTGTTTAAAAGTCCTTGTAAGCTGTTGAATTAATAAGATTTTTTTTTAATATGTGTGTGTGTGTAAATTGGATTTCCTTTTTTTTTAATCATATGTAATTATTATCCCTGGTATATGGGTCATTAACATTTCTTTAATAATCAAGTGAATATACTTTTTCAAATATATCCATTTGTTTCTAACTCATTTGGTATATATGCATTATGAAATTATTTGGTGTTAGCATATAGATTTTTTTTTTAAGTACCGGTAGTACTATATTTTAATCATTTTATCTTAAAATGATTATATATTTTAATTTTCTTTTTATTAACAGTTTTAATAGTTTAACATTTTATATACAGTTTATAAAAAATAAAATCTTTCTCCAGAATTGTTACTTTAAAAGACAACAAATCATGCTTAGTAATATGAAATATTTTATACATAACATTATATACAAGCAGCCTAGTATGTTAAAATTCCTAAAAATTCTTTGATATTTCAGTTTCGTGTATATAGTGTATGTAATTAATACACTGAATTCAACAAGTGTATCACTTTAGATCAAAAGCTTTGAGAAATATAGCCTATACTCTTTTTGGTATTTACTCAATGACTTGTGTGATGGTCTATCAGATTTTCCATACCAACTTATTTAACTACAGTATCACTATATGTATTGAATGCCTATAAAGTAGAGAGATACAGTAGTTATATAGTGATAAATTGATAGATAAAACAGTTTGATGATAGATAATTGGATGAAAGATGGAGATACTATAGGTAGAGCTATTGCATGTATAGTGATTAATACATATATATTAGAGACATTGACAGATAGATATTCTAGAGAGATATTGGTAGTCAGATCGGTAGCGATATAGATAGATGAATTGATTAGTATTTGTTTCTGAGACTCGTTAAATCAATCGAAAAGGTCAAAAAGTTAACTGAATCCATTGTGCCTTTGACGCAAATAGAAAGATAGATATACAACATAAAATCTATAGTATGGATTTTTAAATTAATAAATCTGCGAAAATAATCAACGCAGTAGATTGTTTTTCTTGGGGTATTATTTTCCCGCTATTGCCAAATAACATTTCTGTGATCACTTTTTTTAATTAAAACATATTTTCATAATAAAATACGACTTTAAAGGTACTTAGAAATATTTGGCTGAAATAAAAAAAAAAAAAAATCTGGGCTGTAAAGTACAGAACAAGACTAAAAACAAGCAGTTCATTAAAACAGATGATGCTTAGTTTCCATTTGTGTTCTTGAATTATTTTTATTGTCTAATATCATTAATAACCAGGTATTAATGCACTTACTGAAAAGTGAAGTCAAAAAGTAAATTATTGACTAGCATGGTCTTGTATATTAATTTTTTTTAATTTTTAAGGTGCACTTGTATCCAACTCTATTTAATTATAGAAATTAAAATATGGTTTCAATTTAGATGTCATATAAAAGCATACAGCACTTATGTCCAGTGTTGGGAAGAGTTCTGCAAATTATAATTGGGCTCAATTACATTTATTTAACTGTTTTATAACTGATTACAAATAAAAATTACTTTTTAGAAAAGTAATCAGGTAAATTACAAGTAGATTACAATTACTTTTCGCCATTTTCAAAATTTCAATTACTTTTGATGACGGCAAAACTGCAGTCATCTTCACCGTCCCGTCCCCCCCCCCCTATTTTTTTAAGAAATCTTTTTTTTTTTTAAATATATGTTTCACCCCTGAGAGTGTAACATATATATATATTTGACACCCTTTCTTGTTTGTATACTGGTTATGAGATTTCTTGCAGTTTAGTTCTCTTAAAGGACGCTGGTTATTCCCATCTCTGATATTCCATTTTTAAGACCTAAATATCCTGGGTTTCTTAATCTGTAAAATGGCATTTAGCAACCTTTTTTCTACAGAGAAAACCCATGGAGTGCTTAGACATGGAAAAAAATGGACAGATACTACGCCCCCCAGAGATTGAACCATGTCCCCAGTGAACATGTCTAAGCATGATCGTGACTGTCAACCATGGCTTGACATTTTTTAGAAATCTAATTTTATTATAAAAGAAATTTGTTGACTAGTGAAAGATTATGTGTTTGTAATTTTTTATGCAAAATATTAAAAATTTCTTCACAATAGGCACAATTCCTTCACATGACCCAGTATTACTTGATTATCCCTAAAATGTTTGCCTGATTCTTGCAGAAACCCTTTGCAAATTTATTCATAAAAAAAAATAGTAGTGATATTTTTTCAGACTGAACACAGATTATTGTAAAGTTTTTCAGAATTAGTATTTTATTAAGTGTAGAAATAATTGTTTTCCGCTGTTTGACTACATCTAAATGAGTTATATGAAATAAATTGATTGGTCTAATGACACCCACTTAATATTTATTAAAGATAGTATGTAACTGATTTAGTTTAGTAGCAGATCTCTTATAAGTTGCAGCAGAGCAATGAATAATATTAGTTTTATTTGTCATGCCATTTCATTGCCAAAAGATGCTGACGACAACTAAAACTTTATTCACTTTTATTTAGGTCTTGGGAAAAGATTATCCAAGCATGTGGTCACATGCTTGGATAATCTAGCAAGTGACTGCATAACAATTAAGTTGAATTAACTGTCCCATGGGTTTAATTTTTTTATGTCCAGTATAAAAGTGATTCATATAATCTTTATTTTAAAATTAAATAAGTATATATGGCCCATCACACAATTACAATATCTTTAATAGCAATATTAAAAAGAGTGTCATTATCTGGAAGTATGTGAATTGAAGGTCTTTTAAAGCAGTTTGATAACTTCAGTTTATATAGCACTAGCTGAAGTACCCGGCATTGCCTGGCATTTTAAGGGTTAATTTTGATTTCAAATTTTTTTAGTTGCCTCAGCCTAGGGTTGCCACCATTCAAAAATATGAATAAGAAACACAAAATAATTTTGATACCGGTAAGCTTTTTTTTTTTTTGGAAATTTTTACTTTGATAAGCTTTTTTTAAGCTTATTTGAAAGAATCACAAGTGAGTTAACATTAGGCTAAGAATTTAAAAAAAAAATGTGATTCTTATCTGTACACAAATGACCTGTTTAGACTAATGTACTAAAGTTACTAGCCTATACTGTATTTGTTTTTCTTTTTGTTTTATTTATCTTTTGACATGTCTACCTGATGTTTTTTTTGTTTTGTTTTAATATACTGTATATTGTATAAAAGTAAAATTGCTCGTAACTACAATCTGAAATAAATAAATAAATAAATATCTAAATGAAATATATTCTTGTTAATCCAGCAGAATGCATTCTATTTGAATATTTACTTACACAAGCTAAAGATTTATTAAATATTTTTTTATTCTGTAGAGCCTCGCTTTCACTCAATATGCATCTTGANAATTATTACAGTAGTTTCTTAACATTAATTAAACAACTTTTTATTTATATTAAACTTTTATTTTAATGTTTTTTTAACTGAATAGATATTTTTTTATTTATTTTAACAGTACCATGCCTTGGACATTATTTATCGTATCGTATCCTGTACAGTTTTGGTGGTGATCAGTATTGTGGAAATTATTCGTCTTTATTTAGGATATATAGGAAATCTCACTGAAAGGGTAATATATTCACACTAACATATAAATAACACATGTAAATTATTATTTTTTAAATTCCATATGAAACATCATATAATCTTGTTTTCCACTGTTAATGTTAAAACACCACATCAGTACTAACATATTTGCTAACCATTGTCCTGTCCATATTTTCTAATAAATGAATAGGAGACTGAAGATACCCAGGTAATCCCTCGCCCCTTTATTTAGTTTTTTAAACTTTAAATTATCCATCATCAAATATTAAAACTTCTCTTCAGGCTTATAATAGCCTTCTACTGAAGCCTATTATAGCGGTCTTTGACTTTAGATCGATTTTTGTTGGACCAGAATTATTTTTAAGATAAATAAACAAAGTTATATACAGTAAGTTACCACAATAATTGTAAATTTATTTATACAAATTAGAGTTCAGTTTTATTTTAAGATGATTATTAATAGTTCTAGAAAGAGGGATTTTGTGATGAATATTAATAGCTATAGATAATAGAAGGCTAATAATAAACACAGTAAAAGTTATGGTAAGCTTACTGAAGGCTTGAGGAGCTCTATTGTTTACGCTAGGGTTCCCAAATTACAGTTTTGTTCATCTTTGTCCGGATGAGCTATGCTGGATCTTGGAGATGTACTGTAGATGGTGATTCCTTGTATAGGAGAAGTGGCCTACTTCAATCTTACTTTTGATCAGGTCAATAATAATGGACAATTTTGCATGATGGCTGGGCTCATGGTGAGGTATTGTTGAGTTGTTGCTATTGCTAAAGACTTTCATTTACCGGTACTGTTTTTTTTTTATAATGACTTTGATTTTTTAATGTTTGTCCAGCAGTTAGCCATTTGAAAATTGAATATCTACCTAAAGTACAAGAAGAAATAAAGCTATTGGGGATCCTACACCTTTTCTGACCAATTAAAAACTTTGTAAAGGCTTACTCATGAATTGTTCGCAATTGTTCAGATATAAATAATTCTAGTGGTATACAGTGTTCAGAGGCAACCCCCTCTTGAGGTCCAAACTCTTTTAGATAAATTCCATGGACTCTTTTATAAAATTCTTAGTATAAAATCTTTACTTTGCTATTTAATAAAGCAAGACCATCCATAAGTCAATTAAAGCAAGAAAAATAATAATTTAAAAAAAAAAGTTTGCCACTTTTAAGTTAATTAAATATTTAAAGTTATAATTAATTGATTTTATTTATGTTATTTAAAACTTTAAATAACATTTGTGGAAATTTAATTCAATTATGAGAGATTTTTTTTAATGCTTCAAAATAATTGTTTTTCATTATTTAGATTGAATCTGATTGCAAGTTTCAACCATTTCACAAATGCTTCAAGCTATTTTTATCCTCTCGGAATATACTGTAAATGTTTTTACATAGCACTGGAGGTTGTGTAAAATATCGTTAGTATCCCTCTCACCCCTCAACTGGTTATTGAAAATTTCAAGAGGTTTACTTCGGTTAAGACCTCATAAACAACCTGTTTCCATAGTCAATCTCAGTTTGAAGTAACTTAGCTTGAAGCTGGGAACTCCAGATTTCCCAAATCCTATTTTTTTTGTTTCGATGGTCATCTTTCAACTCCTGTTTTGTTTCCACGATAAAAAAAAATTAGAACTAACAGGAATAACCAATCAAATAAGCACAACTTAAACCTGCTTTAATTTGATGACACATGGTAGCTTAGATTTTAACCCACAGCAGCAAATGTGACATTTTTCTAGCTAAGTTAATACCCTTGGGATTCTAGTTCGCACTGTTTAAGTGAGCTGAATTGGCTCGTTTTTGAGTTTGAGCTGGAAAAAAAAATTGTTTACATGGTACAATAATTTAGAGTTCCAAACTTTGTGATTGATTAGTTCATACTGAGATGGACCCTGGAAACAGGCTGAAAGTGGTTCCTTAAAAAATTAGTGCCTCCTAAAAAGTTTTTTTTTTTTAAATATTTTTCAGCCTATAACAGTAAACTGTTTTTCATTTCAATTGGCCTTATATTTTGTTATTTAAAATACACTAACTCATTTATTTTTTTTTTTTAAAAAAAAAGCAGAAATGGGAGGTCTACTCCTAATGAACCGCCAAGGTTTCAACCCTGGTCTATACTAATGGGGCTAGCCTTCTCCTACCCCTTCCTCAAAAAAATATCTATATTTATATTTAATGCAGGACTTGCTCCCTCACCCATTCATTTTCAACTTAAATCACATTAATGATTAATTAACTCAGTTATGTAATACTTTTAAGTGAAACTTGTATTTAAACTTGGTTTTACTTTATAGATGTTTTCTAGCCAAGCTTAAGGAGGTTGTAGTTCATTTTAGGTATCCATGCTATTTTGAACTTTGTCAATTTAGTTTTATCTGACTCAAAAAAAATGTATGTTTTACTTCATCAAATTTTCTTATTTCACTTAAAAATATGTGAAAACTAAATTTTATACAATGTTTATAAATAAAAAAGGAGTGCAGACACATCATCTTAAACAAAACATCAAAGCAAACACCAGGTGTTTGCTTTGAGCGATGTTTAATACATCACATAAATTCTTTTTTATTTACACTCAGTGCCGCTTTATCCATTAGGCTGACTAGGCACAGTGAATAGGGCCTACCGAACCTTTTAAAGCCTACAATATTTTACTTGAAAAATAAAAAAAATAAAAAATCACAAATATTATAAGAAGAAAATAGCAAATTTTAATTTAAAATATTTATTTAGTTATTTGAATGACAAAAACATTAATTTAAGTCGGCAAATTTCTCAACAGCCTTACTGATATAATCAGACACAGTAGTGTAGGTCTAGGAAATACATTCAGTTTAATGTATATATCTTCACTTTGTGACATTTTTTTATGTGCAAATTCAGAAATTATTGAATGACAATTGTCGCATAACATAATTTTCAATTGAAAGTAGTGAAAATGAAGACAGTCGTTGTTGCCCCATTGTTGATCGGATAATTTTTTTTATCAATTTCATCTTTGAAAAGCTTTTTCTGTTTCTGCACTTGTTCCGAAAATAGAGAGATACATTCTGATGCTATGTTTATATTCGGAAAATTGTATAAATTAAAGTGTAACGGCCCTGTTACACTATAAACATTAGTATAAAAAATATAATGAATTAAACATACATTATTTTTTTTTTTTTTTTT
>PXIH01S0012770.1:0-12122 GCA_003024985.2 Euperipatoides rowelli | reverse complement strand
GGGGGCTACTCCCTAAAATTTTGTGCGACACCCGGATTTTGAAATTAGAAATATGGCAACCCTATGAATGGCCTAACATATTTTTTCCAACAGCAGGGAGGGGGTGGGGCAAGGGATAGGGGAATTTTGAAAATATATTAATGAATTAAAACAAAAATAAAGATACTTTAGCTCAAGAATGCTCTGAAGTCTCCATCATTGTATCAAGAATTGTGACAAAACAAGTTTCCTTTAATTAAATTTAATAAAAATAAATAAAGATTATAATTTATTAATAAAGTTTATCAGTTTCCACGAAATTTCCATCATTCCTTGTGTGAATCCTAAAAGTGCTTCAAACTGCTTCTACATAATACAGGCGTTTACTTCAAGCACCATAGATTAATCAACCAACAATTTGCAATTGCAGAGATTGATTATTGACTGTCTAGTAAGTTACAAATGTTACTATAATTGTATAGATGTATTGTATATGTTGCACTTATTATAATATTGAGAGTTCTTAGTTACCTGCCAAACAAAAATTTGATTTAGGCTAAGAATATATACTTGAATTGTATTTTCTTAAATGTCTAATATATGCATTATGTTAAAAGTTAGCCTAACAGATTTTTGATGGATTTCAGGAAAAATTGATTTTTAGGTGATTTTTTTTTTAATTAATGTGAAAAGATAATATTGAATGCTAAATTCATAGAGATTTTTTTTTTTTTATGGTTACATAAAATGTAGGCTAATGAGAATGTGTGATTTTAGAGAAAAATTATGTCCAGTATAAACCTCAAAAATAAATAAGAGTGAACTAAGATTTATGAGAATCTTTTCTTTTATTGAAGTTAAGAATATTTTACTAAAAGGTATAGAAAAAAAAAAGTGATGAAAATTATTCTTAAAGACAGATACATCAGCTATGAAGCTAGCTTGTCATTTTTTAACCTGGATTCTCTTAGACAAAGNAGAGAGAAACAAATTTTAAAATTTGCTAAAAAAAATTTTTGTTGCTTTTCCTGATCTTCTGCCTCCTTCCAAATTTAATATTTCATAATTTCAGGCATCTCCACCAGAAACTGTAACAAATTGAACTTACCTTTTATTAGAACCAGTAGATTCATCAATTCCCCAATGATTTCAATGGTCAAATTGTACAATAGAGGACTAATTATGTTATAAATTTCTTTAGGTTTTATCTTAGTAATACTTTCTGTAAATGTCTTCACATCCTTAGGGTAAAGAAGACATATTTAACTCATCTGTAATGAATTGAATAAATTATACTAATAATAAATTATATTGTGTAATATATTGATCTTATTGAAGTTTAATTGAGATGATATACCTATTTTGCATTTGCTTATCCCGACAATAGAATGCATGTGAAGCATGACAGGTTCAAAACGCACGAGTTCTATAAATTTTCATTAATTTCACAGATTCAATTGTAATTGAACAGAATTTGAAATTTAAAGTTTGTATTGAATAAATCATAAATTAGACTAACTTCTGTTCAAATTGAATATTTTCTAATTAGAATTTGGTTTGCATAACAAGCTTTCCTTTAAACATGATTTCTTTTCTTTGTAAAGTAAGAAAATCTGACTAGTGTTTTTAATTATTATATATTTATTTCCAACGATGTTTTTTTTTAATTTCAACAATAATTGTTTTTTGTTTTTTTTAAAGTATTAATTTTTAAAATATATGATATATTAGATGCAAAAGTGTCAATAACATCGATCATGATATACTGGTCGATTGCCAGATGCATTTTGGTAAACCGCCAATAATATACGGTATATTTTCTTTAAGTTCCAATTTTCAAAAAACATTGAAAAATCAATAATTAAAATAATGTTTTTACTAACATAATTATTTTTTATTAGATACAGGTAGTTGTAGGTTATAATATACATTTATACAACTATCTGCTCTTAATAGTGATGATACCATGTTATTAACTTTAAATGCACGAGGGAAAAAAAATGATACGAGCATTTAAAATTAAATGTGTGCTGGTCAAATAGGAAATGTTTTCTTGTGAAATTTTCAGTTAGAAAGTGGTATGGTAGATTAAATTTTTTATGTTATAAATCAATCATTTTCTTGGACAAAATAATTGCCATAATGATAATTATTGAAAGAAATCTTGTATTACATATCATTACCAATTTGTTGATAATTAAAATTGTTCATTAAAAAAAAAAGATAAATAATATCCATTTTTTTTTTTTTTTAAAGTCTACAAAGTTAAACATTCAATTGAAATTAACAAGTTCTTTGTTTCTAAGGAGTAATGGACTAGCCCAAGTGTATAGTCTACAGACTAATATAAATTTTTTTAATATATAGCTAAACACTTTATTTACAAAAATAAAAATAACAGCAAAGTATAAAGACAAAAACAATGAAATTTAAGTCAATAATCAAAATTACAATATTTGTCCATAATTTATCATTTCAGACAATTAACTTCTTTTATATTTTACACTTACCCTACTAGGGTAATCGACCATGGAAGGACACCTACAAAATTTTTGCACACCCCTTCCTCCCCCCCCCCCTCTCCTGTGGAATTTTTGAAAGAGTAGATCACGGATAGATTTTCACTGGTAAAGTAGATATTATGTAAATATTACAGTAGTTGACACAAACACACCAAATAATAATACACATCTAGAAAATACTGGCTTAAAAGAACTTTAAATGAAGAACTTTCTCAAACATTAGCCTGTCAAAGAACATTTAAATACAAAGAGGTCACTCCAGTAGAATACATCAGAATATATGAAATTAAAACATAGTAGGCTACATACTGTATGTCTTGGTTGAAAAGTCTGCAAAAACTATTTTCTGGAAGTGCGTGTTTGGCGCTAGAGCCAAATATGAAGAATCTCAGCGGCATCTAACTCAGAAGACTCTTAGACATGCAAGACTGATGTCATGATGTTAATGTAAGACTTTTATAACACCTTGCTTTTGTGTAAAAACTAAATAAGACAAAAGAGCAGATAACAAGAGTTGATCGCAGCACGTTCAAATCACCACATCTAGGGTTTACTCTGAAGCAGGTGTTATGCATTATGTGGCTCCTTTCTCAGAGCAACAAAGGTAATAAAAACGACTGCACAAAAGTAAAAAACTGGTAAAAGTGTGTTAAATTTACACAAACAGGTTTACACACCAATTTTCATGAACATAATTCCTGCTTAACCGAGAGTTAGCTATAATGTTCTAGTGTATGTGTGTGGCCAACATTTTTTTCAAAATCGCCAAAATTCAACAAATTTAAAGCCAAAATTAATAATTTAATTAGGCTAGTTTTTTTTTTTTTTGGTTGTCTACTTTTATCAATTCACCACAAAATAGAGCCCCAAAAAGCTAAAATTCAACAAAATTAAAGCTAAAAAAACCAAATTCATCATGCCCTAAAAATTAAGAATAGGCTAAATAAAGGATTTTTTTTTTTTAAAAAAAGCTTTTTTAATTTTTTTTAAAATCCTTCCTTTTCTTAGGCTATTCCTTAATTTTTAGGGAATGACAAAATTTGATTTTTTAGCTTTAATTTTCTTAAATTTAAGCTAAATTTTTGGCAATTGGCGAGCACATTGGACAGTTTGGTTCTAGTGACACAATTTATTTATAGTCTTTTAATGAGCCAATAAAAATATAGTACATAAATAATATTTACCATTGCAGGTTTCATCTTCTCCATTTTCACATTCAACGATGCCATTGCACTGCCAGCTTTGAAGAATGCATTTGCCATTAGAGGAACAATGGACCTCATCCTTCTTGCAATAAGTGGCACTTTTTAGCCCTGAATATAAAAAATATATATATTAAAGCTAGGCCCTGACTAGGCTATCAAAACCTTCAATGCATGAAATTTTTAAAAGAAAAAAAACTTTTACTCTATTTTTCATTTATATGCTTCAGATTTTTTCTCTCATTTCTTTACTTAGGCTACTGATTATTGTACTATTTTATATTTAAATTTACTATTTTGAGAAAATTCAAGCCTTTCAACAACTTTGGCTTTGCTAAACCTTATTTGACGTTTGTAAAAAGTCTACATATCGTAAAAAAGATACAAATTAGTTTTGTTCCTAGGACATAATTCTGTTAGTTTCTAATATTACAAACTAACAGTACCATATGTAATATTAGACTTCAGTTTGTGAAATATGACAAATAAAAAGCTGGTTAAAATAATAAATATCTGGCCCAAGTTTCCAGATAGACTTTGCAGATTAAACACATAGACCTCTCCATATATGTAATTTATCATAATGGCAGATCATTTAAACAAGATTTGATCTTTGCCAAATATTCTCCAAAATTAGGGTTCGGTTACATTGTTTAGTGCACTCGCAATAATGTTATTTATATCAATTAAAAAATACAATTTGATAGCCACTCAGAATATACTGAGTAATTGGAATTATGATCTACCAATACAAGTGATGCTTTGATAGAATTTACTAACATTAAAAATTTCAGTGTACGATATTGTGCAAAGTGTACCTACAGGTTCGACTGACAGCAGACTTTAATTGGCTTCACTCCTAGCTTACTCAATCTACATTTAAAAAAAACAATGGATGGATTATCTGCTTAAGAATGGTTTATAATCTAGGGAAAAAAAGACTAATAAGTGTTTTTTGTGGATGAATAATCGACACTAGGTAATTAGTCAAAAATTCAGAATAATCTACTATTAACTTATCAGCAAAGAATTTCATCCTACAAAGGTAAAACTAATCCATTGTTATTATCTGTATTTTATTATGTTGATTCGTCGTGGAAAGGAAAAGCTGATTTAAGTTCACATATTGTTCACTTCCTTAATACGACATTTCTATTTTTATAGAAAATGTCATAAATATTCATTGTCTGATCAACTATGAGGTTGTGAACAATATGGGAAACAATCAACTTTTTATATATAAGTTATGCAAATAAATGCTAATTTATTCATGTTATTTTGCATGTGTGCACATTCTCGCTATAAAAGACTGTTACACTCATGCTTTGATTGTCTTACTTTCTCATAATGGCTCTTGCCACTCCGACAAGTATTTATTTTTTATTTATGTCGTCAGTCTGACAATAGCTTCAGTCTGACCCCGGTAGTCCACCTCTTAAATGTTACGGAACTTACTATTATATTTATTTATCAGCAAGTTGCTGAAAGACTATTTATGTTTTTGTTTTTGAATTGTTTTATATTCTGGCATGTTATTACAGTTTCTTTTCTTTCTTTTGTGCTGAACCCCCCCCCCCCCCTCTCCCTTTTGGGGTTCGATGCCTGGCGATCTGCTAGTAGTGTCAAGACAGCGTTTCCTAGAGAGATAGCCTACATTACAAATATTATCGACCAGTGTTAATTCAGTTCTAGAATTACAGGCCATTTGCATAATAATAAGTCAAATGAGAAATAATGGAAATGCAAAGCTCAAGTGGTTTCACATCAGAATGTTATTTTAATGCCATTAATTTGTGCAATGTTCTTGTCATTGCTTATTTGAATGTTAAATCTAATTTGCCGTACATCATTTAATGATGGCACACAATTTTTTTGTTTAAAACATGAAGGCTGAAAAATTTGTACTAGATCCAAATAAATTTTACCAAGCATTACTATATGATATCACTGGAGATAGGCATTACTAACTGCTTGCCAAATTTCTGCATATATAGTACAATCTTTTTTCATCTCAGTACTGTCATCGATTTCTAGTTCTTTTACTTGAAGACGTGATATGATCTGGAAAACCTATGATCGCATTCCTGGTCTTTGATTCTAAAATTTAGATATGACTTGATCATTTGCTAAGTAATTTGGAAAATTATTTCTTCCATAGATATTAAAGTTCTCATCTTTCTGACTGTTTTTCTAAATCAAAATTTTCTCTCAGTTATCCATGACTTTTTTAACAATTCAAAACTGTTCAAAATGTTCTGGATTTAACACGAATTTTGATTCTCGGTACTCAAATTACAGATATCCATTCATTTGAAAAATTATAGTTATTTGGCATTTTAGATATTTTTCATCACAGTGCCTGCATTGTAATTGCAATTAATTTTTAGGTTTAGCCTATTGTATTGTGGGATAAGAAATATTTTTCAGTAACAGCTGTTATAATTACTTTGTATTTAAGACGAAATCAGCTAATTAATGGCAAGCCTGACTTAATTTCCTTCAAATGACAATCTGTAATGTTGAGGTCAGTTCCTATAACATTATACTTACTCATAAAATTAATATTCAGTTTTCCCAATCAAAACTATAAACATCTACAGTTAAACATACAGTAGGCTAGGCCTATATCATAATTAACTTTACTCACAGTTTATTTTCATAGATGATCATTACAATATACAGAAGGTTCACAAATAACAAAACAATTCCACCGCCATCATTACATACACACGGTGTGAGCAAAGTACTAAAAACAATAGGCCTAGACAGAACTAAAGCTAGGTGCATGCGTCAATAGAAGTAGCTAATGCTAACTGCTGTGGCTGGTGCCATACTGAGTTTAGCAGATTATTTTCAATCATTATTTACAAGTTCACACTATATCTTTCACATTCATTATTACATTAGGTGATGAAGTATTTCCAAATGAATATTAATTTAATGTTATTACTGAATATTTACTACAGAAACACAAAATTTAAATCCTAGTTATATGTACAACAAATCAATAATTAAAAAAAAATTTAAAATCCATAACATTAAGACCTTTAAAAGTAAAATACCATAATTATTAATTATTAAGCTCAAAATATTTTTGGCACATCACTGAAGTTGGCTATAATTAGTGAAAAGCAAAAATTAAATTTTTCTGGAAATTTCAGTTTTTTTGGATTTTTTTCTTGTAGAAAATTTCAAATAGGTGCCAAACTTTTTGAAGTGTGGTTTAACTAAACAGCAATGACAGATCAAATTACAGTATTCATAATTTTGGCACCTCTTTGAAGTATGTTGAAAAATGAATTCAAAGATTGTTAGTTGGCATTTTCACAGGTTTGTAACCCTTATATCTGAAAACTTCAGCTATAAGGGTTAATATATCTGATGTCAGAGGGTAGTGTTAATATTGTATGGCGCTCGGCTTATTAGGCCTATTGCACCAAGGTGCCCGTAGCCACGAAACAGGTCGGAGAGTCCGCTCCACGGCTCAGTATTGTAGGAAAAGTGTTTATATAGATTAGTGCTTAGCGAACCAGGCACTATTCACAAAAATATCACGTGACTAAATTATTCTGAGACAAGCGAAAGAAGGAAGAAAAATTATGTCCGTACTAGGGCGCCACCTACAAATCCCAAGTCTAGCTTGCACGTGTCCCCCATCCTATTCACTAGCTCCGCAAACAAACTCTTAGAAGAACCTCAGGGTAGGTGTAGCGGATTGCACTAGGGCCCTGAGATTCACAGAATAACAAACATACAAAACAAATAAGTCTATAATTGACTACAAACACATAAGTTTTAGGCTAACAGGCTTTTATTGTCCTTTGTTGGTAATTGGCTGCTACAAACACGTTCTAATCTAGACTTGCTGTCTCCTGCTCACTTATAACAATTTTTAGCTAACTAAATTGCAAATATAAAATAAAATAACCTGTGTCCTTTTAAAAAATATTGTTTCACAATAAATTCTCACTTTTTTTTTTCCTAAAAAAAAAATCTTTGATTAAAAATAAAATAATTATATTTTTGTTTACAGTACGGTACATATAAAAATAAAATCATAGCCTACTCTTGCTAACTAATTCTACACAAAAATACAAAATACACAACATCT
Source organism: Euperipatoides rowelli (assembly GCA_003024985.2). Lineage (NCBI taxonomy): Eukaryota > Metazoa > Onychophora > Udeonychophora > Euonychophora > Peripatopsidae > Euperipatoides > Euperipatoides rowelli. The sequence goes on along the minus strand of PXIH01S0012770.1, from coordinate 4,308 downwards.
TGTGCTTCTTCCCCCCTTACACTCAGTCACAATTTACATGATTTTGGAATAAAATAAATATGACAATGATAAATTCTTTACTACACATTTTCCACATAAATATTATTTTACACATGACATAACTTTTGCCATCACTTTGCATTTGAAACTATAATCCTTTAAAATTATATAAACATGATATTTTACAAACAGTACCGTAACATACACTTTGATAGTATAACTTGAAAGGCCACTGATCATATGAAACCCAAGCCTCCCCACGTTTTCTGCTCCTGACTTTGAAATTCCCTATGACCCTGTACCTCTTGTCATATGTCTATAATTGTGTTATTCAGACCCACTATCTGTTCCTTGAAACTCCTGTCCTTAAAATGCATGTTTAAATAGTTGAAATATACAAAATCTGTTAGATTTACGTTTTATTACAGTCAATCAGGATAACTTTGATCCAGTCAGAAGTACTTTGAACCACTTTCAGATTAAAAAAAAAAAACACTTTTCTTTGAATTCTCCTTTTTAATGAACTATGGTTTCACTTATTTTTGCTCAACATAAGCATTATAAGATAGGCTACTAACACCTTGTAAAGATACAACACTTGCAAACAACTACAACATGAAACTGTTAGTCTTCTTTTATTATCAATAAGCCTTTTTTGAGAGTCCATTCTAAAAAAAATTTCTTACTCTTATTTCACTTTTCTGTTTCCACATAAATATTAGATGCCAAGTGTCTGAAATTTACAAGTATCTAGAATGTAAATCAATTAAAATTAACTTGCTATCATTCTATATTTAATCAAACTATGCTAAAAAATGACATGACAGCATTTTAATGCTTTTTTTTTTGTGCAAACTTTGCACCGTCTCAAAGTTATCCTGATATGGTACAAAGGTAGATTAATCATTGCCCTTTGAAATTTTTCATTACATTAAGTTCTATTTTTGCTGTGTATATTGTTAAAAATTTAGTGAGCACAGCAATTTTTTTTAGTTAACCTGCACTTCAAAAAGTTTGGCACCTATCTGAAATTTTCTACAAATAAAATCCCAAAAACTTAAAGTTCCAGAAAAATGCCATTTTTACTCATCACTAATTACAGCAAACTTCAGTGATGTGCCAGAAGTATTTTGAGCTTAATAATTAATAATGGTATTTTACATAACATTTATGAAGAAAAACCCTTGGCACATGCTTAAAGTTTTGAGAAAATGTAATTTAACCAACTGTACTGTATCCTAAAAATGGCACATCTCCTCCTATAAAAGCAGCTGAAACATGGCAACGGTGTGATATTCTGAAGGGGAAAAAAATGACTTTTCCTCTTGATAGTATAGAGTATAAGCTAATTGATGTTTCAGAAAAAATAAAAAATATCAACAGCCACAGCTCCATAAGAGGTGTGCTCATCTCAGAAAATGACTCTTAATGCCCTTCTGACATTTTAACCTACGAACAGCAGGTTTTATTTTTCAAGTTGGGACAATATTACATCCCTAATAGGCAACATTTTATTTTTATTGATACTAAAACTTTAATTTATCATGTCAGCTTTAATTAGACAATTCATAGAGCCATATATGTGGGCAGGTGCACTGGAATCAATTATCCAAATATCCCCATCTATATCTTCATTCTTAATTTCATTAGATCCTATCATTTTTAATTTTAATACATACAATACAACTTATTCACAGCTGGTAATTAACTGCAATACAAAATTATAATTACACATGTGCAAAGCTGCTGGGGTGATGGTACACTTCAACTCCAATCAGTATTTGTGGCTGGGCCCATAACCTGTTATAATTACTTTGTACTTAAAGTAAAATCAGCTATTTAGTGGCAAGCCTGACAATTTCCTTCAATGACAAACTGCAATGTTGAAGTCAGTTCCTATAACGCTATACAGTACTCATAAAATTAATATTCAGTTTTCCAATTCAAAACTATAAACTCCATCTACAGTTAAACATACAATATATTACAATTAACTTTACTCACAGTTTATTTCCATAGATGGTCATCATAATACACAGAAGGTTTACAAATAACAATACAATTCCACCGCCACCATTACACACACACACACACACACGGTGCGAGCAAAGTATTAAAAACAATAGACAGAACTAATGCTAGGTGCTTGCATCAATAGCAGTAGCTAATGCTAACTACTGTGGCTGATGCAATACTGAATTTAGCAGATTATACTCAATCATTATTTACAACCTCACTATACCTTTCACATTTATTATTATTCTAGATAAAGTATTTACAAATAAATATTAATTTTCTGTTATTACTGAATATTTACGACACAAACACAAAATTTAAAACTTAGTTCTATGTACAACAGTTAGGGGAGACTGGGGTTGAATAGACACTTTTTCTCCCAAACAATAATGGGAAAAAAAAAAAAAAAACTAATATAACATAAAAGTGTCATTGCTTGTCAACTTCTTACCATCAATTTTTATTTTGGATTGCTTGATTTGTGTTGCAGCTGGTGCAAGGTTTCCATTTTGACTACCTCAAAGTAAGTTTTCATGAACATTTTCATGCAGGCAGAAACTAAGTTGAAATGGCAAAATCATATAAATTAAATGTCCTTTAAATGAATACTAACAAATTTTGATTTTGTGATTGCAAATAGTATATAAGCCTACTTTTATCTTTACATGTTGGGGTTGAATGGGATAAAATATTTTTTTTTTTTTGTTAATGTTTGCATTGTTTTGTAAAAGTATTAAGTTATTTCTTAGTTTAAATTGTTTTAAAAACTTTCATAATGATGTAACACAGGTTGCAGACAAATTATATTTGAATAATACAGAGTACAATATACTTCGTAAACCAACAACAAAGAAATAATTTTTGATAGATTGGGAAAAAATAATTTCAGCTGCATATTTAAAAACATGATTATACCGGTATATAGGCCTAATAAGTTACATATACCGTATATATATTTTTTTTCAGAAAATAATTTAGAATATTTTTATATTTACCGTACTATGGATTGTTGGGGAAACTATGTGATATTATAACTTTTACATAGAAAATATTCATTCAATTTTATACATAAACTTTACAATTGTAGGAAACTTGCTTGGTGCAGGTACTTATTTTAAATACTAGATTATTTTTTATTAATTCCATTTACTTTTTATTGTTCCAGACTTCCAGGTTACAATTGAATTTTTCAAGTTTTTCAATCAGATATCTTTGTCTAAACTCTGTGAATTACTGTATAAAATTCATGTTTTAATGTAACAAAAATTAATTAAAAAATATTCACCTAATAAAATGTTTTATTGAGAATTACTAAATGTCCCATTCAGCCCCTATATTGTCCCATCCAACCCCGGACTGGGATTGAATGGGATATTCTTAAAGGTCCAGTGAAATGCTTATAACTTTTAAACTATTAAAGTTGGAGGGAAAAAAATGTATTACAATATTGTAGATTGATAAGACATCAAAAATGAAAAATGTCCCTTCAACCCCAGTCTCCCCTAATTTTGGACCCACTATGTAGTCTAATGAAAAAAATTACTATTTAACATATTTTTGATTGCAAATCTGTTTCATTAATATTTTTACTAGTTTAGAGTTTAGACAACATGGGATGACTTGGAAAGTAACATTTCTTTTCTTCAATTTGACAAAGCTATTGGGTTTTTTTAAAAAAAAAAAAACTTATAAACTGTCTTTAGTAATTTAGAACTTAGTTTTTTTTGTATGTTAATGAATCCAAGATCTTAATGCTTTATTTAAAGTAGTTCAACAGAAATTTAATGAATTCATCATGTATTAAAAATAAATTTTTGCAAAAAAATTTAGTTAGCTGAAGTAAAAATGTGCTCAAGTGCTACGTCAACTTCTTTATTTTGATCAAAATAGCTGTTCAGTCACTGTTCCTCTTCTATTTCAGCAGAAAGTATAAGACTAAACAGTCATTGGTCAAACAATTCTTCTAGCGTTATAATTAACATTTATAATGCTAGAAAAATTGTTTGACCAATGGTTGACTAGTCTTATACTTTCTGCAGAAAAATAAAAGGAACAGTTACTTTGATAGCTATTGTGATCAAAATAAAAAATTAAGTTACATTTTTACTTCAGCTCACTACATTTTTTGCTAAAACTTATTTTCAACACTTTATAGCCAATTTTTTTTTATTTGCTAAAACATATTTTTATATTAAGTTGTAGCCGGCCTATTTAGCTTATAGCCTATAACAGAATGTATATACATAATGATATAAATAATGTAGAAATCATAAAGTATATTATATACTGTAT
>PXIH01S0012765.1:4379-16133 GCA_003024985.2 Euperipatoides rowelli | reverse complement strand
TACAGATGACCAATTAATTTGTTTTTAGTATACATTGTATTTTTGTTGCTTTTAATAATAATAAAAAAACAAACCTTAAATTATTGAACTCAACAACTGAATGTTGATAACTGTTTTTAGACTAGAATGAAAATATAACACCTAAGAGGAAAATATAATCAGTTGTTTTTCATCTCAAAATAAATTACTCAAATTGTAATGTTGCTATTTTGATTTTGCTTAGTAATAAACATATTTTTTTTAAATGAAATGCACTTTTTTTAATTAATGTAAAGTTTTTTTTTAATAAATATTTATTTCTTTTTTATTGTATAGCGTGTGTTTTCTGGTATGACTTTAAAATTCATCTACCTGGCCAAGTTGTTTGGTTATTTTTTTTTCTCTCCCTATTTTGTGGTCCCAATTAGATGATCTGTCAATTGTGCGAGCGACTTCTCGATTCCTCATGAACTAGCATAAGCGTGATAGTATTTTAATTAACTGAATTTTTTTTTTAAAAAAAAAAGTATGTTGGAATATACATATGAAGTTGATCGAGATTGTGGTTATTAAGTTAGTAAATGTATCATATTTGAAATAAAAATTTATGACTTTTTCTCCCTTTGGGAGAACCATTAAAAAAAAGGCCTTCAAGTTCAAACCTAGTTAATTGATGTCTACAGTCAAATCTGATTGGTCTGTGTAAGATTAAACAGTCACATACACAAAAGCTTGTCTGATTAGAATGCCTTCAATTCTTTCTGGTTTGCCATGTTTTTATTTATTAATTTTAACATAACAGTTTACCAAGTTAACTTTTTTTTTTTTTAAATGTATATTTTACAGAAACAATTTGTGTGCTTAATGTACCGGTGTAATAAATAAGTTAAGAAAAATTAATAACTTAACAGCAGTGTATATATTTTGTTTTTGCAGTAAAAGCAGATAAAAAATAAACAAGATGTAAACAAATATCTTTCATTTTCAATAAATTAAATACATTTATTTATTAAACACAAATCAAATAGTAGTCTACATACAGTACATTTACATGTACTGTACTTCTAACTTTTAAAAATAAATAATTCTAAAATATAAACTTTAATATAATCTAAATTTATTAGCAGTCGGAAGGAGATGTTTTGCTAAAGCAAAGAAAGTATATTTTGTCGGAGTCCATGCCACATGTTTAAAATTTATATGCAATAATTCCTAATTATAAAATCTTAAGAACAATTGTGGAAGTGGAGATGCTTTTAGTTTTCAATATTATTGCATCAAGCATCTTGGCTATTTTTTTTTTTTTTTTAAGAATTTAAAGCAATAAAAAGAATGGAAACAGGAGTCTTTATCATAGAATTCTATAGGGCCAAACAATGTTTTCAAATACATAAGGCGGCGTAATGTGACGTCAGTGGCATGTACACAAAAATCTTAAAGCGGAAATGGCTTGGCAGCCATAAAATTGTTCAAATTCACTACTTCAAAATTAGAATAACAACTAAATGGTTCATAATAATGAAGTAAAATTTATATTTATCTTAATCGATTTTAAATATCTAAAGTTGTATTTTGGTGATAGTATACATTTAAATGAACATTCTAATATATAAATACGCCTGCATTAAATTGGACATTGTAATATGAAACATCTTCGCTCTCCTGAGCTTAAATTTAAGTTCTTATTTCAAAAATACAAAAGTCAACTTTATCTGTTCACTGTCCTCCCTTATAAATAATATTAAAAAATTTTTAGGCGAGTCTGGAATGTAAATTATTTATGTTTCAACTGCTACCAAGATAAAGATTATATGATATTTTAATTTTTTTTAAATCTAGCTTCAGAGTGGCAGCGGTAAAAGTAACAAAAAAACTATTGGAAAAAAAGATGGCTCCTCCAATAATATTTTATTAGCGTATTGAAATATATTTTGTATATTTTGTGCTGAAATAAAAATGGTTCAGCTCAAAAATTTGAAAAATTGCATTTTATCTGACATTTAGTATGAAAAGTTACATAGCCCAATTATTACAGTTTTATGTTATTTCAATGTGAATTTTTATTAAATTCAGATATGCAGTAAATCCATTTGGTAAACTAATTAGACTACAGTATATAAAAATATGATGATAAATGAAAATTTACTTGGCTGGTTCAATAAGCAAGGTTCACGTCGGTGAAAATTCAAGAATGCGACTAAAAATAAGCATCCACTTGAAAGAATATTGGGGGTTATTTTATTTTATTCATATTGAAATGGGATATTTTATCGGATACAGATTAAATATCAAATTAAATTATTGTAACAATTGGATAAATTCTATATGTTTATTTTTATCTATGACTTGTTGCAGTAATTATGAAGAATAAAAATATATTTTGAAATTTATTAATATGATATTTATGGCTCAATAAGTATAAACTAAAATATGCATCCTTAGAGGTTTTCTTCAAAGAAAGTATTTACAGTATGTAACCCTTGGATTAATTATTTATTATATAATGAGTGTGTGTGTGTCTTTGTAGAATATGTATATGTATTGATTTGATTTTTTTTTTGTACTTGCAGTTTTATCTCACCTCTGCCTGCTGGAATGTAGAGAGAGCTGAGATCACAGCACAGTTGATCCCACTTGGCAACATACCGTACGATTCTGCCTCTGACACTTCGCGTTGCCAAGCCGGCCGGTCTGGACACAAAGTTGGCTCTGCGTTTGTTCTGCACTTGAAATCTCTTCGTCTTATTGGCAGCTGTTATAGTCCTGCTTCAAGATATAAAAATAAATATATATACCATAAATATATACATTTATAAAAGAAAATTTAAAAAAATACAAAAACACAGCGTTTTGCTTCTTATATCTTTTTAGATTAGCTGTAGTGTAACTTTAGAAATGTGAGTGCTCTCATAGTGTCAAAGTCCCATGTTTTTTCTGATTATTCATCAATACTATACTTAATCATATGTTAAAGGAACAAAAAAAAAAAAAAAGAAAAGAAAAAAAAACTGAAAAAAAAAAAAATAATGTAGTTTTCATATTTAATAATTTTAATGTATTCACCTTCGAAAGCAAAAATTGCATATGTTTTAAAAGTTTCCTATTTAAAGAATTTCACAAATTCATTTCTCAGTCTTTTTTTTTTTTTTTTTTAGTTTTTTGTTCTTCTAGACTGCTTATAGACATTGACTAATTAATGGTATAGGCCATTTTTTTCAAAATGGTCATAGCAGTCCTGTGGATTTAGAATCTTATCTTTAAATTATTTTTTCCTCTTTCATAAGATTATGAAGACAGATTTGAATATTTTAATTCACTTTAATCTTCAAAATGCATGTATCAACATATTCCACTTTTCATTTGATCAGGTCATACAATAATTAAAATATGCTCATTTTTTTTTTCTTCAAGTTTAGAATTTTACCATATGAATGGCAATTATGGGAAAGCTTTGAATGGGATTCAGATAGATGATGTATTTATAGCATTTAGAATACTAATGCTAGAAGGAAGGAAAATTTTGATAATTGTAGGATAGCTTTTTTTTTCTATTTCTCTGTATAATGTTTTAGTGCATGTATAAGTGCAGATCTGTGTGTGTAGATTTATTAAAACATTTAGATATGATAGTATCCAATCCATTTTTACCTTTGTAGGTTTTTTTCTTTCTTTTTATATGGTATTTTTTTTTCCAAGATTCAAATCCCTTTTTTTTTTTTAATGTTTTTTTTTTTTTTTTTTTACTAGTTTCTTGCCTGTATACTGAAGAGGCTTGTAATTATTCAATTATTGATCCTCCTGTTTTTACCCATTGTGCTCTCTTCTTTTCATAGGCAGTATTGACAAAAGAAAACTTTGTGTCCAGAAAAAAACTACGTGAACAGATGAATGTAACAGAGCAAAAGTTTGGAAGGGTTCTGTTTTTCTTACAACCCACCAAAGATCTCTTCCCATACACCCCATGCATATTCCTATTATGGGATTTTTTTTTAAATATTGATCACTTCCTTTTTTTTTCTCAATTGGGACTAATTCTCTATATTTAAACGAATTTAGTCAAGCTTCTTCAGTTGTTTAAATATGTTAGTAAATATTAAAAAAAAAAAAAAGAAAGAAAAAGAAAAAAAAAAAAAAAAAACCACATTTATCCTTAATCATTTAATATTTGTCTGACTGAAGAGTTTATTCTTGTGATGTATCCCGTGCCGATATTAAACAGATTATGTCATTAGTTGTAGATAGTGATAAAATTGACTTTTTGCAATTTGTGAAGGAAGTTTCGAGCTTAAGTGATGGAATCGGGAAAAACACAAGTGGAAAAAAAAAATTCCAAGTGAATTTTTTTTTTTTTTTTAAATATATATACATGGTTTCTGGGGATTGTGTGAGTTGAGTTTTTATCAATTAGTTCCTTTCTATAGATCTTTGGTTGTTTTATCAAATTGTTGTACTGAAACAAACTATAGAAACCAAAGTTTTTATTTTTTAATTGACAGGCTTACTGAAACGTTTTAGCGATTGTTTTAAAGGGTGTCAGTTCTGCCTCAGAAATTATGATGAGATTTGAATCCTATCATGAGCTTCCCCACAGTTTGATTTAAGCAAAAGTATTTTTAAAAAAGAAAAAAATAGAAACGTGCTGAACTCGATTGTTGCAGTAAATGCTAATCTGGCAGCTACCTCTTAAGATAGTGTCAACTAACAAAAAATAATTTGTAGGAGTATAAGCAATGGTTGAGGCACACAGAAAAAAAGAATGATTTTGTTGACACAACAATACTCTTACTAATAAGAATTGTTTTTTGTTTTGGTTTTTTTTTCACAAATCCTGGTTAAAGAAACAAAATCGCAAGAAGTCAATATCATAGTCCTAAATTTTATGTGTGGTATTCCTGATTGGAGGCTTTGTTTTAACTATGTAAATTAGATAAAGAGCTTCATGAAAGGGGAAATTATGCCATAAATAACCAAGTTAAATTTTGTCACAATCAATTTTCTTTCCTATTTTTTTTTTTTTTTACATCAGCACATTCTTTCAGCACGTTTCTGAGTAGTTTATATAGTTAGAATAATTAAAGTTTAATTGTAATGTGTCCTTTTCTCTATCCATATGAGATTTTTTTTCCTTTATCTAGTAATTGTAAACTATTTAAAGTACATTTTCTTGTATTCGATCAAGGTTTTATTTTTATTTTTATTTTAATTTTTTTTATTTTTTTGCTTTATAATTTTTTTTTTTTTACATTATTCATTATTATTCTGGGTCTTTATCATAAGTTTATCAAGAAATTACTTGCCGTTGAGCACTTGCATGTTCGCTGTATCTTGAAAATGCCATTAGTGGAAGGTTTCAATGTAGAACGTGGATGTGAAGAGGGGAATTACATTAGTTTGGGTATCTTTCAAGTCTTACCGATAGTATCGACTTGGAGTTTTTTTTAAAAAAAAAAAAAATAGATAAACCAAAGATGACAATGAGTATTTATTGTCTTGATTTCATTAATGTACAAAAAGAAAGTAAAAAGTTGCTTTTCCTTTTTGTTGAATTTTTTGATAACTTTATGAAAAGAAGCCATCTGGAAATAAAAATTGGTTATTCCTGGGAAATTCTTGTAATTTGAGAAAAGTTACAAGCACAATTTTTACACCTTTTTGGGTGTTTTGTTAGAAATATTCCACCTGTCGGTGAGCTATGGATCTTCCAACGATCGCTGGAATTTTATCGAGGTTTTAGCTGTTGAAAATTTATTCTTAACTGTGTGTCAGTGTTGTTGTGATATTTCAATATGTCTAGATCCTTTCCCCCCGGAATTCTAACAGAGGGGCCGACTCAAGGAAACGCAAAACGTTTGCAGCAGCTAGCAAACGATGACGTGTAAAAATTGTATTGGAAAGTTGGCTCGGCTGACAAGCTTTCCATGTAACCAGTTTTTATTTTCAAAAAAATGATTTTTTTTTTTCATTTTTTTGTTTTTATTTCTTTATATATATACAGTATATGCATCATCATATTTTTGTAGACACTTCATCACTCACTTGATGTTCACTAGGTTGTAAGTTACACATCAAAAGGATGACTTATTTTTGGAAGCATTTTTAAAATTTGCTAATTTACAAATGTGTGTTCTGTTGTTGTTTTTTTTTTGTTTTTTTCCTATTTTTTTTTTTTTTTTTTCACGCGATGTTTTCTTGTATTTTAGATAACGACTTTTTGTGCAGCTAATTATGTTCTAGATGCACTTTAAAAAATATAAAAAATGCTGACAAATCCTAGTCATAGACCTTGGTGTTCCGTTTAACTAAGCATGTCGGCTCCACTAACGTCTTCAGACTAAAAATCTTATACATTTACTGCCATTAACGGGGTAATAAGTAAACTTTCAACTCCACTGAGGCACAACAAGACTAATATATTTTTTAGAATTTTTTTGATCTTATTGAAGTCAATATTCGAATAGTATTTGATATCCTAGAGGAAATAATATTTTTGTCTTAATCATTTTAGTCTAAAATGTTAGAAACAATTTCTATTTTATCATATTTATTAGGTTTATAAGACAACCTGAATCATTGATTTATTTTTAATCACACACTACGCTACTCTAAGAGTGAAAACTCAATAAAATGTAATTGGTTAATTAAATTTAAAAATGTGCATTTTATAATGTAAAATAATGTTAATCAACTAGGATTTAGTTATCCTTTTGTTTTTGTTTACCTGACAAGTTCTCGATTAAAAATCTGTATAAGTAATCAGTGTTCTAGCCGATCATTGTTATTAAAGATTAGAAAAGATTAAATGGTGTTTAATCAGCTAATCAAGAGACCTAGTCTATTGAATTAATAAAAATAAATTTTAGTTAAATTAGAGAAGCGGGATTTTTTAATCACAATGCCGGATTTAATCTTAGGATTTCTATTTAAATGTTAGGTAACAAATAGTTGATCACAATACAGTATTATTAAAAATAAAAAAATTCACTAGACTGTTTTAAGACACCACCTATTGTTGTAAATATGAGTTAACTCTTTGAGGGCGTGAAAGTCCCCATCCAAACATTCCACTTGGTGTCTGTTGACAGTATCCCAGATAAGCACCCATGGAATTGGGTTTTCATTTTATTTTAAAATTACAATCCTTCCTTGTGATTTATCCCATGGTTTTAAATCTTTAGCCCTTGATTTACTCTCAAACTGAATTTTTGTGCTACAATTTTTTGAATTTTGTCTGTTGTTTATTTTTTTTTTATTAAGAAAACATATGTTATAAAAAAAATGGAAAAAAAAGTCTTATAATTAGAAGCTGTTGTTTTTTTTTTAAAGGAAAAGTAAATAATGGAGGAGGTGAACTCTGCTCAAAGGGAGAAAGTTTTAAACTTATACTCACTTGCGGACTGTTGATTAGTTTGTGGAGACGTACATGCTTACAATCTTGTCCATAATCATTCAGAATAATGTTCGGTTTGATTATGCTTTTGATAATTTGTGTTTTTTTTCTTTTGAAGTGCAGTGCATGTAAAGTTAAGGCAATCGTGTGTAAGCTGTTTTTTTTTTTTTTTTTACCTTTGGCTTCAAGGAAAATTCCTGTTGTATAAAAGAATCCCAGATTGTACCACAATTATGTTCTTTGTTTTTTATTATTGTGTACTTGAAATTAATGTTATTGTTTTGTAATCTGTTCTCATTAACAATGGCTTGTTATGTATCACGGAACCTTTTTGTTATTTTGTAAAGATTTCTTTCCTAAATACAAATTGGTTTTAAAGAATGGCTTGAAGACGATTTAAATATATGGATCATACTAATCACAACCATATGTTTAATTGTTGTGAAATCATTATCAAATAATAGATGGGTTCTTTTAAAAAAAAAACAGTAAATAATAAATAAATACAAGGCCAGTTAAGCGCACTTGGATTGAATATAACAAAACATGCTGCCTACTAAAAATTCACAAACTCCATCTAGTGGTTAAAAAAATTAACAATCTAGTCTACAAAGAAAGTGATTGTCAGTATAAAAAAAAAATGGTGGTGATAGATTTTAAAATTTATTTTTGAGGAATATTGAATAGCAATTTTTTGCAGTACAAATAAAGAAAAATGGCATAGTCCTTCGGGTCATTCTTTCCAAAAGTATTTTATGTTATATTGTCTTACCAATTTATTTTATAAATTTTATCTCTGATTTCCTTTATTTATTTATACGAAAAAAAAAATCACTTTCCCCAGCCATATTTAACATTACATAGAAAAATTTTTTCTTATAGCTTTCTAGATGTAATGTCGCTTTGACTAGTCTATCATGTAATCTCTTATGCAGTTTTAAAACTTTCACAAAAGTTAAACTATTTAATGAAAGATTGGGTTTGTGATGTTTAGTGAGCATGGAACGTGAATGGACAGATGAAAATTTAATCAAACTTTTTGCACACAAATTTAAAAATATAATGCTTGCCATTTTGCCTTTACAAACCTACATTGAAAAATAGGTATTGGATATTGCATAAAAAGGCAACCACTTTGTGGTCTTCATTTACAAGCATAAAAGATAAATAAAAAATGTCTAGCAACATATTGTAGTTTACATGATACTTTTAAAGAATGCTTAATGGAGCGGATTAGATTAATTCTGAAAGATTGTCACGTTACTTAACACCTCGCTATAATGACACTGAGGTATTCTTATTTTTTTTTTTCCTTTTCATTTCCCCTTCCTCCCATTCTTGCTGATTTCTTGCTCTTTCTTTCTTCCATTCAAATATCCTCGATATTATTCTAAAATGTTTATCTTTTTTATTGTACATTCAATTTCCATTTATCTAAAAAAGAATTTAACCTAGTCAGGGTGTACATTTTTTTAATGTTTTGTTTTTTAAAAAAATTCATTCATTCCACAAATTTGTAAAAAAAAATAATTTAGAATTATGGTAGTTGTCAACTTTAAAATTATAGTGTGTATAATTAAAATGTTGACAACATGTTTTCCTTTATAAAGAGTTCACTTGCACCAGCGTCGTACCTCTTAAAAGCTGGTGAAGTCGGACTCGTTAAAAAAAATAATATGTTACATTATTGTTACTATTGTTGATAATATCAAAAAAAAAAAAAAAAAAAAGTAAAAAAAAAAAAAAAAAAAACAATTTGCAACATCTATCACCGACATTTGAAAATTGTGTTCAATTTGTGGGGTGGATAAAACAGCGAAATGATTGAGGCTTAGGTCACAATGAACACATTTTCAATTGCTCGGATTGAGTGTGTGCATCAAGTTTGACATCACGATCGTCGTGTGATATTCTCGCTAACATTTTTTTTCACCATTGACTTTAACAAGGAAGCCATCTGGAGGATGACTCTCAAACTTTGACTTTAATTGTCCATGTTTGACAGAAAATTTACCAGTCGCAATGGAAACCATGCAGTCAAAAATTCTGTACCACTGCCACTCGGTGTGTTAAATTACCATGGGAACTGAGACTGGTAAATTTTCTGCATCTCGTGAGAAAGCCTTCATCTTTTAGTAGTGGTAACGGGAATGCTAACCTGACCTGCTTTCAGATAATTATATGGCCACTAGCCTTGAGAATGAAATATATTAAGAAAAAAATGGGACACAAAATAATAATTATTTTTTAAAAATTTTGATAAGGTCTTAATGTTGTATAAAGTTTCATTTGTTAGAAGAAAATAATTTTTCAATTCCTTTTAAATTTTTCTTTATACATACAGGTACTGTATATACTTTTTTTTTAATGAACCTCTTTCTTTGTTACTTAAAGATTTTTCACCTATAACCTTTCCCATATTCAGTCCTTTTCCTATTTAAGATTAGTCATAAGTGAGTAACTAATGAGGAATATGATCTCACAGAACGGTTTTTCCTTATACATTCCATATTGATTCCTTGCCTATCTCAAATCATTAGAATAAAAATAATGTATTCAATGTTTGAAATATTTTCATACTTTTAATTACTTTGTTTTTATTGAATTTCCTGAAAGTAGGTCTGTGAGGTTGGCAATCCTAGGGAGNGATGCGATACTTTGAAGGCTCTTAATCATTCTGCAAGAGGTGTGTGTGATTTTTCTGTCAATCTTTGGCTCTATCACTACTACTTAATCTTCTTACATTGTTTATTTATTTATTTTTTCACTGAGATAACCTACTGGGTATCTTAGTTCTATATAACAAATTCCGCATTGCGTAGTGCCTACAAATTGTAACAAATTTATTCACGTTTTCCGTGCAATTTCACTTATTTAAATAGCAATAAACATTCAGAGTTGTGCGCTAAAAAAATAGCCTCGCACGAATATTAAAGAATGTTTCGATTTTAGGTTGTGATTCAACAAGTCACACGATCCAGTCATGAAATCTTGATTGACTGGAGACTGTCATGTACATAATGTTTTCTTACTGTAAAAATTGTAAGCCATTATTGCTCAATAAAGTTTTAATACTATCATAGCCACAAAATTTGTCTGGTGTGTTTTTTTTTTCATTGATGTTTACAGATTTAGAATTTAAAAGCCAAAATTGTTGAAATATTTCTGTTGTTACACAATAAATATAGGTATTCAAACAGCTTACAGCAGTGTGAAGAAATCATTTGATGTCATAACTTGTTTTATTATTAATACTTTATGAAGTTTATATTAAGAATGTAGCAATGATATTAAAATGGTCAATTCAGTGCCTTTAAATCTATTATTTTTTACATGATTATTCATTGGCACTAAATCTGCCAGTGAATAATCATGTTAAAATAATAATAGTACAGATATAAGATTCATGGCTTATAGTATAACATGATCAAAGGATCATGTTATAATCAAAATTGCATGCTTATATTCATTTGTTTTTAAAAACCACCCCCGCGCTTTGCCTCTCAAGGCACTTGTAGTCCTTCATTTTTCAAAATTTCTCTTGTGCTTCCCTCCATGAGAAGTTAGAAATATATTGCTTGTTTTTGACATTTTATCAAATGTGCCTTGCACCGAGAGGGTTTCCAAAAACTTTGCGTTTTGAACCACATAGGCTGCCTAATATTTGTAGAGCGACCTTGGCCAATTTTTTTTTTTTACACGTTTGTGTGTAGGGTGAGGGGGGTAAGAAAGGGAGTAATTAGTATAAAATTTGATATTTTAATGAAAATGGCAATTTAAATAGACCACATAATTCAATGGTGGATAGTATAAAACTAAACATAAACATTATTACGTTTAATTTTATTTATTTATAGTTGATGGAATTGGAATTACTGTAGATTTGGTTGCCACATCTACAGTTGGGCTTTTTTTTTATTATTTGAACCCGACCAACGATATAAATTAATAGCACAAGTAAGCTATAAACACCTTAACCATAGAGCGGTGTATACATTACAAAATTAAAAGCTACTATAACAATTGTTTGGCGTGATCTGAAGTTAATTGGGTATAAAAAGGTTTATTAGATGAATACAGTCATGCATATTAAATTTTATATAAATTGGATCACAAATAAATTCATTATAAATTTATTTGTAACCAAGTTTAGTCCTTAGTTTTATAATAGAAGTTGGTCGGGTTTTTTTTCTTTGATTGTTCATTATAATAATTTGTAACACATGACTCTTCATTTGATTGGTTAAGTACTTTGATGATGTAGCTCGAGAGCTGCCGCATATGACGTTTCAAATTCCGATTCAGCACTAAAAAAAAAGTTGAAAATGGCCATTATTATTATTATTAGTTTTAATTCCAATGTTTTTTTTTTATTATTCAAATAATTT
>PXIH01S0012735.1:5085-15334 GCA_003024985.2 Euperipatoides rowelli | reverse complement strand
TTGTAATTTGGACCATTGAATTCCTTATAAAAAAATAAATAATAAATATATTTAAAGTTTGTTTCTATCTTATTTAGATTTACTAATATTGATTCCGTTTGTCATGAGATTGCCTATACTTTGGTTGATATCAAATGCATATATTACTAACATTACATAATTTATTAATTAAAAATAATATCTTTGTTGGATTTTTTTGTAATTTAGAGCATTGAATTCCTTATAAAAAACTAAATAAAAAATATATTTAAAGTTTGTTTCTATCTTATTTAGATTTACTAATATTGATTCTGTTGTGTCTTCATAGCGAAAAATGAGAACCAAATAACTAAACTGTAAATGGCAATCGACTTTGGAGTGGATGATAAATAACACACGTTGATTTTCCAAGTTATTTATTACACAAATTTATATACGGTGCTTTTATATTATTTTGATCTAATTGATCTTTTGGGTGCTGAATAATAGATAAATATTGTTTTCATAAAAAAAAAGCTTGTACCAGTTTTACTAGTTGATTTATTGGATACAAAAAAAAATGAATAAATTTTGATTTCTAGAATTTTTATTTCTTATAATTAGTATTTTTTTATTTATTTATCTCTTAAATTTCTTGAGATAATTAAAGACAAATATATTTTGAGTCTTTGAAAGTAAAAAAAAATAGTAATTGAAGCATATTTGAATATAATAATAATTATTGATTATGAAATACAAAATGGCGATTCTGAATCCACTTTGGATTGCAACTACTAAATTGAAAATGGCGATTGAGACTCGACATTGGAGTGGAAAAGGTTAAACTATATATTCAATATAAACTGAGAAAGAACAATCAATATTTGAATAAATTTATTTCTATATTTTATTTAAATGAATTTTATATTCATAATGTTAAAAAAATAGGCATGAGTTCAATGCTTTTCAATGCAATGTTATGGGCAAACAAATATGGAACTTGGCCACGCCTCCTGGCTTCACTTTCATAACATGTAGCAAAAAGGTAAGGGCACCTCCACTAATCTTTATACCTCCATGCCTTAAACCTACCAAAATTAGGAACAGGAAGTCGGCCATCTTGGATTTTACAATGCATTATGGGACATATATTACCCATAATNTTACGACACGCGACCGCTCATGTTAAAATTTTGACCGCGAACGCTTGAAGGTTAAGTTTCTTATGTGTTACCTCTTTTGAATATCTACCTTATAACTATCCTAAACATGTTAATAACTCAATAATAATTAAAATGTTATTACTAAAGTGTACTGCCGCTTCTCAATTCTCATGTGAGTGATCGGTTGGTGAGTGTTATAATTTTATTCCTGAAAAATAAATGTTTTGTTCTTGTATAGTTAATCTATTTCATTCTTCAGCTAAATATATGCTTTTAATTTAAATATATTTATTAGGACATCTATAAATATTTATTAGGAGAGCTATAAATATTCTATCGTGAGAGAGAGAGACACCGTAGTTAGATTAGACCAATGAGCTGGAAGCATTCATTTAAAAGGTGTGAAAAAGACACCACCTCGAGAGTGATTACGAATAGTCAAATTGTGAAAATATTTTCACGTTTATATTTAAATATAGCTTGTTGGATTTATTACAACTTAATTTTTGGTGTTTATATATGATAGCTTGAGATAAAATATATGGTATCAAAATAAATCCATCCTATTTAAAAATATTTAAAAAGATTTTGTAATAGGAGCGCTTGTTAGCGCTCTTGTTAGATTGTATAGAAATCCTGTATAGACTTTGTGTTTAACGGTATTCAAACCTATTAGTAACCATTTTATTATAGTAGATTCTACTCTGACTAATTGCATATGGTGATTTTGAATTTTTATAATCAGTTATGAATTATGAAGTCGTATTACAATATTTAAAATTAATAATGATGGTTGTTATTTGAAGTAGCCTATATCGATATACTGTAATGCTAATAACAACCCCATTTAATAAGTCATGGTCTAATGAAATGAATACAATCAGAATAACTCTTTTGTTATCTACTGTATATTAATTAATTGAACAAACATCATCTCATATTTATCATTGATTCCCCCTAGTACCTTTCTATCACTGACTTCAGTCAGTGCTTTCTATACCCAATTTTCAGGTTTAAAAATAGCCTATTGGTTAATGTCTCTGATTTTGGATCTGATGGCTGGGATTCAAATCTCTCTGACACCCCTGATTTTTCTTATGATTTTTTTTTCACTTAAAAAATGTTCCTATAGTTTTTTTCGTTTGTAAAAAATTTATTAGATTTAAAATAATTATTAATATTCCATTATTAAATAGTATTTTATATTTCCCATAAAATTAGTATGTAAAATGTTCTATTGAATTAACATGTAAAAAGCTCCATAGGATTAGCATTGCTCCATCTCCTGCACATGCGGCATGCAAAACTTTCCCATGTTAATTTTACTTTTCCATTAGATTAACATTGTGCACCTTAAAAAACTAAGTGCGCCAGAACCCCCATATTATATACTACTTAAAAACTTTAACATTAAATGAACATTTGATGAATATATATATTAAAAAAATACCTCCCAAATAATTAAATTATTATTAATTTTTCCAATTAGTTTACAGAAATTTTGTTGATTATATTTACATTAGTTTTTATTTTTTTTACATTCTAGTGCTTCAAAAAAACAACAACATAGTTTTGACATCAAAAGTTGGCTTTAATTTTCAAATAATAATAAGAGTAATACTACTACTACTACTACTAACTCAACAAAGATGTTAATAACAACAATCACAGAAGTTGTGATTTATCACGGTTATTAAGATTATCTTTTTAAATCTAAATGGCATACATGTAAACTATTCTTCTATCATAAGATATATGCTGTATGACTTATAGTATTTTTACAATGTTACCATCAGGTAATCTATTTTATGATTTTTCATTAAAATAACTTTGTTGTACAGGAAATTTTATATTTTTTAAATAACTGAAAAAATTGCATTTTATATACAATTATTATAATCCAAAATAATAATAATGTTTAATAAGAGCAAGCATTTCAATGTTGTAAAGTAGATATTACTTTACAACATTGGTTGATTCCACAACTGATTGACAGGATTCACTATTATTCATTATTTAAAAAAATTAAGAAATTTCTCAGAACTAATCCCATGAAAGGACTTTAATTCAATAAACACAAACAGATTAATAATTTAAAAATTATTAAAAATCACACTTTACAAAAATAAATATAATTAGCTATCATATTTAAAACTAGGCAATCATTTATATTTAATATAAACTAATCTTCAAAATGGTATTCCATAAACATTTGACAAATTTTTAATCAGCATCTCACCTTCAATATTATCTTTAAAAGTCTGCTGGGGTATAGGGGAGAGGATTATGCTTTTTTTTATTTTCCAAAGATGACCTAAGTATGCATACTTGGCACTCATGCTTTCACTTCTTAGTCACTTTAGAGCTTTCAGCAGAAAAGTTTGACTAGGTCTATCTTGGAATATATAAATTCCATTTTATAGAAAATGAGTCTAAAACTAATAACACCTCATTTTAACCACCATGTTAGCATTCATTCAGCAAAATATAAAATCTATTTTAAAAATATTGCTGATGAATGAGTTTAATAGCCTATTGCTAGCTAACTCATTGGTGGCATCTCTTATCAGGAATGATTAGCTCCTGTGAAATTAACATGAGTGAACAACAAAAGACTAGTGAGAATAGTCTTTTATAGATTTTTAATATAATAAAAATAATCACTAATATCCCAAATGTTCACCATTATGTCATTAGTATTACATTTCTGTATGAGTATTGTCTGTGAGCACTCAATTAACATTGATTTAGTGGAGAGTGAAAAGTAAGAAATAAATGTAGATAAGAAATTATATTTAAAAAATATATGCTACCACACTCATAAATACATTTATCAGATTATAGCAGATCTAATTAGATATGAAATCAGCAATGGCAATTTCTTGTTTACTTTGAATAATTATTTTCTTAGTGAGCAAGTAATCTATTTATTGGAGACTAAAATATAGAGGATTCTCTTGTTTATTAGCAAAGAAAGTGGCCTTGTTAATATATTTTGGACCATAATGGAATTACAAGCAATTATTCATGTGATTAATTGATTTGAGCAAACATTTCTGTCAACTTATTTATTATTTCCAAGTACTGTATATGTAATTTTTCAATATAAATTATTTTAAAAAATAACGGAGCTAAAATTTTAAAATTTAAATTGTGCAAAAATTTATCTTAATTCTATTAAATTTACAAGCTATTTTTCTAACAATTCTACTATTAATTTATATTCTTAAAGTAAAATGGGTATTTTTTTTATTTACAAACTACTACTATATTTACTTGTAATGGTACAGTCTGTTTAATAGTCTCTTCATTCCTTTCTTCTATTAAATCAGTCTCATTTTCTTCGGATAGCTCTTCACTCTTAATTTCATCTTTTTTATCAGAGTCTTCCTGAGATTGTACTTCGCTATCATGGCTACTTTCTTGGTCTTCGTTAATATTAATGTTTGGCTTTTCTTCTTTATCTTCATTATTAATTTCATGCTCAGAATTACTGGATTCATCATCCCCATCATCTTCAAAATCATCATCATAATCCTATAAATAAATAAATCTCTAATCATTGTTTTCTTTTTCATATTATTAATTCTAAGTATTAAATTAGAGTGCGAAATAAATATATTTGTATCTAGTTGTCCAGAGGTTAATTAATATTTCAAATATAATGGTCTCCCACAATTTTTGTCTGACCATTTACACACAGAATTTATCAGGATTAACAATTAATTTGCTAAGGGCAGAAAGTGATTCTTATTTTTGACAGTTTGAGAAATTATGTGAGTTTTACTAACTTATGCTTAGTAACATTATCAAACAATAAGTCACAACAACATGCTATAAATGCATTTACAAACAATAATGGTTAGAGTTAATGAGTAACTTACAACATATAAAATAGTGCACTATTAAATTATATAATCAAAATTTGACATACATTTTGAATATCTAAAATTGTCCCAGGCAATAAGACAACTATACACTTCACACTTTGTAAAATGATTTAATGTACCTCAAATTCATCATCGTCATAGTTATAGTTGTCTTTATCTTCTTGTGGTGTTGCATCCCCAGTACCATCATAAATCTGTAAGACACAAAAACAGAACTTTACAAAAACCTGGGGNNGGGGGGGGGGGGGGGGAGGGTGTAAAGACAACCCCAACAACGTTATTTATAAAGTATTCTTAAAAATAAAATTTGAAGAAAGAAAATTTGAAAATAATAGTTTAACTGTTAAAGATTTAAGTAAGAAAAAATCCTAATTTCCATCACCATAAATCAGTTAATCACCTCCAAAATCCAAAGTATGCATTCATACACGCAACAACAAATTGCCACAATCTTTCTGCTAATACCAATGCAATTACAATGTTTTCATGAGGAAAAAATAATTCTTTTAAAATGAAGACAAGAGAAATTGACTTAATGCTGTCCATTTCTTGATTAGCATAATTTTCATCACATTAAGAAAGACCGAATCAATAAAAAGTCTAGTTCAAATGTCCAATCCTGATATTTTTGTTATATTGTAAAAAAGGGAAAGGATGGAATTCCTGACCATGGCTTAAAGGTCCCCATCATATTCCAATTCATTTTATTTTTTTATTCGAAATACTCAAGTGAACAAAGAAAAAAAAAGTTCTAAATCCAAAGTACATTAATTTTTTTTTACACAAACTATGGATTGACCAATCAGTTTGGAGATCACGGTAAAGTCCACTCATTGGATTTTTAAATTGATATTTTTCTTTTCTTTTTTAAACTATATAATAATTTGTTGAAAGTACAGTATGTAATGGTTTTATTAGCACATCTTGTATTCATTTTGATAAATGAATACAAGATCTATTTTAAACACTTCAAATGTCTTTCCCTATTTATAACTATACAAATTTAATAAGAATATATTAAATTTTAAAACTTTATTCAGCCTGAACTATTATTAAACATAATTAATCATAAGCCTGAAGAAAAAATAATGGTTTTGCTTCCGGTTTATGATTAAAGTTAAAACAATATGTTACCTTTTTGAATAAATTGAACCACTGAACATGTACAGCTCGTTGATACATTCTTATTATAAGATGTTTTGTTAAGTATACATTTCATACTACAATGGTTAAACATTTATTGCTTTATAACATATACTGAAAAAAAACAACTGTAGCCTATAGATCAATTTGATAATGATCATCAATTGGTTAAAATGAAAAGAAAAGAAAATCCATGATTCTAATGGAGATAACTAAAACTTATGTAATTTAATTTAAATTTTGAAAATTCTGAACACTATATTCAGGTAGAAAACAAATTGAAATATATATACCGTGTATATAATTTTATATAACTAAAGTTTAACAACAAATCTAATTTTAATGTTAATAAAAATTGTGTAAGAAAAATTTATTTCCAAAACATCTAATTAATTTAAATTTACATACCAAATGTTTAGGACGGCTTTCTTTAATAGCATGGCTTCCATCCCTTGGATTATATAAAAAAATTTTAATAAATTTGTTAAAAATTATATTAATTTTTCATTTATATTTAAATCTAATTTATTAATGAATCTCTTGATGACTAAAATGTACAATAAAAAAAAATCAGTTTTCTTAAAATAAAAAAAAATCTTACATAAACAGTAATAAGTGCAGAGACTGATTTAGAAAACTATTATTTTTGTTAATTCTAAAAGTAATAACCAAACATGAATTTGATATTTAAAAGATATGCAGAACACAACTGTCATGGTTTGTACTAATTGTCCTAATCAAAACTAGCAATGTGGTAGCTAATGTAAATTAGATTTGTATTTTATTTTTATAGTAAAACTATCAGAATATTAAAGGTATTTATAGTATACTATTCCAATAATTTTATTTTATAAGGTTAACAAGAGAGGAAACTGAAATAGTTTTCAACTACAAAAGCTTAACATTTTTCCTTTTTCTAAAAATTAAGATTAACATATTTTAACTAATTTTAATAATCTAAACACCAAACAAATGTAAATTTAAAATGTTATCATATTCAAATTGTTTGTTTTTTTAATTCATGAATACATTTCTAAATTTATTCATAATAAAACATTGATAACTCCATAATAAAACCTAAATTTCTATAAACTATTGTCTACCAGACAATATTTAATTAAGAATTAAATAGCAAAAATCCAAAAATGGTGGATAAGAAACATTCTATTTAAAAAAAATGATTCAAATCATTTTTAAAAATAATTGAGATGACAATTGCTGATATTTTAAAAATCTCTTCAAATCAAGAATAAATTCATAGATACTATTTTGAACCATGCTAATGTGGCAATTCTTTTATACCAGAATTTAAAGCTTTAGGCTAAAATTAATTTTTTAAAGGTCACACAAAATGGAATTTTTTTTTATGATTTAACCCTTTCCACTCCAATTGAAAATTGTCTTGTTTGCATTCTTTTAAATCCCCTGATTTTAATTTTTTTTTTTTTTTTTAAATCATTTGGAAAGATTAAAAACAAATATATTTTAGTCCCTTTGAACATAAATTTTATTAATTTAAAGCATTTTTGAGGCTAACANTTCTTTTAAATCCCCTGATTTTAATTTTTTTTTTTTTTTTTAAATCATTTGGAAAGATTAAAAACAAATATATTTTAGTCCCTTTGAACATAAATTTTATTAATTTAAAGCATTTTTGAGGCTAACAATGATTGTTGAATTGAGAATTGTAAAGTAAAAATGTCGGTATAATACCGTACATGGAGTGGAAAGGGTTAATTTAAAAGAAAATTACCAAAATAAAAATTCCACTTAGTTAAAAAAAAATTATTAAAAAATGAAATTAATGCATAGGTTAGAGGTCATATGAATGTTTTTTGGGGGGATTTGAGAGTATTTGCTGATATCATTAATGGTCAAGTCTTATCAAAAAGCTATGATAAATGTAATAATATAAAATATACATTTTAACAAACTATGTAATTGTTTAAAATGAAATAATAGCATATGGTTATCCTATAAAGAATGGTGTATTTATTTATTTATTTTAAAAAAAGGCTGAAGCACACATGATCTTTATAGAGTTCAGAATGCACCCAATGGAATATGAGAACATCTACATTTTTAATTTCTAATTATTTTACTCCTCACAAGATATAATTTTTTCATTTACCAAATATCAAAAGAAAGTTAAAAAATTTTATTGTGTTATAATTTTATTTTGAATTCAAATATGTTATGCACATTATAAAATGCCATTAATTTATTCAGTCATACTGACAACTTGGTCTTGCTGTAACATCAGCAGTTAATGCGGCCAGAAATACTTTTTTTTTTTTAAAAAATAATAGATTTGGAACAGTAATATTGTATAATGCATTAATCAGGAATTTTAATTATTTTTCTCAGCTCAAAAATGGTAATAATTAATAATTTATTTACTTATTATCTCTATTAATTTAATAGAGATAATAAGTTAATAAAGACAAATATATTATTTCTTTAGTATGAATTGATTTTTTTTTCCATAACATATCAAATATCATTTGTGACATTTAATGTTTACTAAGGATAATAGACAATTACAAGTGTTAGTTTATTTATTTATTTATCTATGTTAAAAAACAGTACACGCTTTTAACAAACTATTACAATATTATTGTAGAAGACTAATGCTTATTTTTACAAACAAAAACTGTAAGAATAATACTATATTAACTGATATTATACCAGTTAAGAGTTGAAGTTTGTTCGCAGGGCTAATTGGCTGAGATAGGAATAACATGATCATTTGAAGACAAAATCTTTGTCTATGTTAAGACATGGTTCAACCACAGTTTAAATAATTGTCCATGCAAAAACACAAATGTTGCCGCTAATGTACTGTTTACTATTTTTTTTCGAAGGAATGGAGTGGGGTCAGGGTAAAACAATGGCAGATACTATTTGGTGAAATTTTTAGCTGTTATTAAAATTCCTTTTCTTATTTTTAAACATATTTCTACAACATCATTCTTCATCCCTCTCTTATTAGAAATGAATTTCTAGGAGTGAAAAACAATAAAGCAATATGATATCCACAATACAGATGCAAAGTTGTGAAAGTTAAAAATATACAAGATCCAGATATGATTAGGTCATTTAGGTGCCACTCAAGAAATCCTTGTATGCAAAAATAACCTCACATTATCAATAATAAATAGATGTCACTAATTAATTATTTAAATAAGCTCCCTCTTGTGGTTGCTGATAACAGTACTATTTTCATTAGGAGGAGCTAAAAGGATTAACTTACTAATTTCAATTTAAATAATTTTTTTTTTTTTTTTTAGTGTTGGACTTTTTTTTTAAGCAAGTGGAATTTTATTTTTTTATGATTTTTTTTTTAAAATCAATGATAATAAAAAAATTAAAAAATACATTTAAATTATATAGACCAATTGTTGTAAGCAGAAAAAAAGTATAGAATACAGCACAATTAATGATGAAACAGTATATAAAACATTTTGACATTATTAGAGGAAAATAAAAAATGCAAACATATTTTATAAATTTAAACAAATTCTAGAAATATCTGTATTTTCAAAGAAATTTAACCAATTTATTTCTATAAAATAAAAATACAGTAATATATATTACCTTAAAATACTATGTTCTGCTTCCAAGTGTTTTGGTTTGTCAACTGTGGTTGGACGTATTTCTGAGTGATGACTTTTTCTAACTTCAGCTCCTTTTTCTTTTAAATCACCATCACTCTACAAAAAGGAAATTGATATGGTATAGTATTTTGATAATTTATTTTGGTTTGCAATGTTTGCATGATGCATTCACCACAGACAAATAACACTATAAATTTAAAGACAAAGGATGGAAATGCAAGATGCCAATATCAGGTCAGAGGGAGGGAAACTTATAAAAAGAGTAGAGATTGAATTGGCTAATTTCTATTTACCAGTATATAAATCTATTTCCTTCCCAATGTGAAATGTCCCTTAACCTTTTCCACTCCACTTAAATTCAGAGAATTTGAATTCTACTGCTTCACAATAAAAAACAAAAATCAATTTTTTTTTTAATTTTAAATTTCGATTAGAAATATAGAAAAAATAATTTTAAAATGGTTTACATGAATATCTA
>PXIH01S0012731.1:6492-16834 GCA_003024985.2 Euperipatoides rowelli | reverse complement strand
AAACATATATTTGGGAAAAACATGGCGTCTTTTTGAAGAACCAATCAGCTTGAGTGCAGACTTGGCCACACTGTATCTATCTAGTCACTGTAGTCCCAGGTAAATGGAAAATTCTTTTTATACTAGTCCTGGACTGACCTTTAGAGTAGATAGATCAAGTATTATGCTTTTCTCCCATTTGATCATAGTCCTAGTTCTGTCTGAAAAGTCTTTTAAGAATCTCTAAAGTGATTTCTACCTCCTTACTGTGGCACATAAAAATGACAATATCATTAGCATATACAAGGATTTTGAAGTGAGTGTTGTGCTGCTTTAAGTAGAACCCTGGAAGTTTATCCACAATTTCAAACATAGTATTAATGTAGAGTGTAAAAACTAAGTGAGGAATGAATCTTGGGTTAAATGATCAATGGATAATGTTACTAATTTGAAGAAATACTGATGTTGAAGTCAGATAGTTTATTATACCCATAATAAGACATGGATATTTAATATGATTTTTAATTTGGTGTATCAGGAAATTTAAGTTGACATGATCAAACAACTTTTCTAAATCAAGAAAAATGACATAAGGTTGCTGATGTATATAATCAGTGATGATGCTTATATTATGAATGTCTTCTAATATGTGGATGGCCGTATGATTGATCTGTCTTCTAAACACAATTGACTTGTCTGGATCATTTTGACAGCAATGGTACAATTTGTGAATTAAGTATGTATGTAAAAAGTTTGGCATAGACATTTTTGATGGAAATCGATCTGATATTGTTAATAAATTGTTAGAATCTTTGGTAATTGATTTAATGCAAGTCATATTGGCTTATGAATTTTATTTAATAAGACAAAGTAAGCAGCACTGTTTAGCAAGGGTGCACTAATGCTTAAATAGATATTTTCATATTACAAGAAAAATTTAATATTTTTTTTTTCAATATTTGTTGTTATGTAATGCCATCAGGGCCAGATGGTAAGCAAATATTTGATCAATATAAATATTCCTTGATGATGGTTTGAATAAATGTAAAATATCAACCATTTTGATGATTAAGTATTATTTTATTTGTTTGTGCTTGCTTAGCAATTCTTGTATGGATTTCGTATGTCTTGCATTTAAAAAGTGCTTTTTAAATCTAGCAATGAAGAAGTTGACCAGTTCTGCTCCCAATAATGTCTTGCATTGGTGTTTAGTCATGGTAATTGAAGGTGTTCTTCTCATAAACATTTTTGTCACTAGTAGCTCTGTGATTTCATTTTTTATAGTATTATTTTTCTAATATTTTTGTATTTCTCTAACTTTTGTTGATATAAATTGAATTCATTGTTTTTTTTCTCTATTGAATACTAATGTTCAAACTAGATCTGTTTATCTTATATTTGATTAATTGCTTTTTGAAGAAATATTGATGCATGTTATTATTAAGAATAATGATCTTGTTTTTATCCATTAAGAAAGATAATATTTTATCGTTAATCTATATCTATGTAGTAGGTAAAGATTGCATATCGCAAAGTGCAACACATACCAATATAATATATTTAGTTATAAATACCTGTTGGGAAAGTTAAAGCTAGATATAATGTAATGTGACTTGGAGGTTGGAATATTCTCTTGCTATAACTTCTATTAAAAACATTAATGTGATTAACAATGCAACATGTTTGGACAATTGTGTTTACCATTGTTTTGAAAGTAAGTATGTTAGTTAGTTGTATTGTGAGATGCAGAAATAGCCATTAATCTTGCAACTATGGTTTTGGTATTATTTGTAAGAAGACACTGATTATTTGTATGAATGGTTGCTTCGATCAGATGAAATGAAGAAATAAAAATTTGCCCCCATTTTGACAGATGAAAAACAGTGGCATTAAAATCCCCTCCCCACAATATCAAGAAGTTTTGGGTGTTTTAACAATTTTGTATATAGTTGTTTATAGTGTTAAACAGCAAGGAATATTGTTTGATGTTATTTGATCCAGATATGTTACTAAAAAAAAATTGTTCATGAAACTTATTTTAATAGTAGTCTTGACTTTAGACCGAGATGGATAGATTGCTTTCAAGGAAAGTTTTAGTAAGGTTATTGTACCTTGCACAGATTTAAGATGTTATCCTGCAAATGTGGCCTATTTGTCCTTCCATTGTTCCAGTTTGTGGATCCAGTTTGTGGATACTGAAGAAGCCAGTTTAGTTTCTTGTAAAAATACAATGTCTGGTTTTATTAACATTAAAAATTCACAAATCATTTTCTTTTGTTACCTGAATTCATTCCTTGGACTTTATAGTGAGAGATTACCTATTATTTAGTAGTAGAATATTCATCATATTTATATTCAAACTGATTCTCTGAGTGATTATATTGATTGTTTTCACTTGAATGATTTAGACCCCTTTATCAGGTTTGTTGAAGGGGAGCTTCTTAATCTTTAAATTTTTAGATCAAAGTTTGTTTTTTTTTTTTATCTTTTTCTTTATTTTCTTTGTTGCAATTTGTTTTTGCTGGGTACATAATAAGAAACTGGCTTGCTATAGTGGCAGAATTTCTTATTATCAAAGGTGTACTTACTATCTATTGCTGAGTGATCTATCTCTATAATGATATCTGAAGCAGGTTTATTGGTAGACTCATGAATAGCTTCATTTGATTGATCACTGACTGTTTTATGCAACTGAGTATTAGTGGCAGGCATAAAAGTGAAGTTATTTATCAAAGTAGTTTTGTCAGTTAACTTGTCAGAAGACAATAACTGTAAATTTTGGAACATTCCCACTGTAGTGAGGGATTCTAAGATATCATCATCTTGTAATTTTTTAAAATTATTGAATGCCATTCAAATTTTTTAAGCTAGTTTTGATGCATAGCTAGTTCTACAAGTGTTTGTAATTAATTGTATACTTTCACATTTAACACAAAATTTAAATTACGTTCAGATTCTATGTCTTTCATGAATGTGGACATAAAATTTTATCTGTTTGATTCTTAAAAAATAATATGGTAAGTCACCAAGGGTATGATTGTGATTAATAAGAAATAGAACATTAATCTGATCTGTTTCATATTTAATTCCACTAGGTAAGAAAGAAAATTCAGGATATATAGCTTTGGGAAACGTCTATACATCAAATATAGAAGCTGTAGTGAAATATTATACTTAAGATTTTCATTTATATGAATTTGTAAAATAGCCAAGGCTATCCTACAAAAACTTATAAATGATCATCTAAGTATATTAATGTAAAAAAATGCTAAAATCCACCACCGTGTGGTTTAGACATTTTATTTCACTTAGAGAGCCACTGCATTATCAGGCCCGATTTTATGCTTGTTTGCAATCATCTGATGCAGATAGGCAAGCATGAAATCGGGCCTGATAATGCAGTGGCTCTCTAAGTGAAATAAAATGTCTAAACCACACGGTGGTGGATTTTAGCATTTTTTTACATTAATATACTTAGATGACCATTTATAAGTTTTTGTAGGATAGCCTTGACTATTTTACAAATTCATATAAATGAAAATCTTAAGTATAATATTTCACTACAGCTTCTATATTTGATGTATAGACGTTTCCCAACCCTATGATTTGGAAGCTTGGAGTTTGTGATTCCAACCAAATATATAGCTTTAATAGCAGTACCCCATTGGTTTAGTACTGAGAGTAGAAATTCCATTATTGCAATAGCAGGAAATTTCTATAATAATTTTTATAGTTTTATTTTGTGAATTCCAATTAAGAAATATGTTTTAGTCATTAATTGTGATTTTTGAACAATGTTACCAATTCTGATGTTTGAAATTCCAAATGGTGACAGTAGGATTGGATATGTCCTGTTAGTGTGTTAATAAACTTTAGTTGACTAAGCTGTGGAATAATTTCAGCTATGTCAATTTTATAAAGGTTTAGTTTGATCTTTAGCAACTAAAATCACAATTTTTTTGCAATTGATACCGGCTTTATCAGTAATAAATGGATTTTTCAATTTTCAATTGTTCTTAATTATCAACAATATCAGGTGAAACAATATGGTTAGGCCGTATGTGATTATTAGGCAATATTAGTTTCCAAGGTTCATATTAAAATAGTAAATTTTAAAGCACATATTATTACAACGCCTTAAAATAGGTGCACTCACCTAAAGAATGGTCAAAATGTATATTTAAGTTACCTTCCCTTGATTGAGCTTGGAAGATTTTAAATGGAACAAAATAAAATAACAGTAGCCAAGGTAACCAAACATTGCCCACAGCTGGTTAGGTGGTGCTATCAATGATATTTTATCAATGACTAGCAGCATTCAATCAATAATATAAATACATAAAAATGTATTCTATATCCTTGTGGGCCTAAGGTTTCAGTATTTCATGATTTGTATTTCATTTTTGTGTTATTAATAAACCTATAATAAAACAATAATACTCTTTTTTGTGTTCTTTTTATAGGATGCGATGTGTATCCATCAGCCTTTTCTATTTGTATCAATACTTCCTCAATTCCATTATGTAAAACCACAACAGTGTGTCCACAAGGAACTCAGTACTGTCCATTTGATGATGACTGTATTTCTGTAACTCATCCCTGTGTCTCTGTGAAAATGATTGTAGACAAAATAAGGAATGAAGTTTTCTCACCAGAGAGCTCAGAAATTTCTAAACGATCCAGTGGTATTTTAAATCCAGTAACATTTCCAGACTCACCTCCAGCCATACTGGTCAGTAAAAGAAAATTGAATAAAGATAAACAATCAGGTAAAATAGATTTGGATAAAACTGTAAGTAATAACAGAAAAACCAGAACTACATCAGAAATGCAATCCCAGAATCCCACATATACTTTAGTTGATGAATTTGCAACTGTGGTGCAGGCAGGTCAAAGTACATGGTACAGATTACAAACAATTGGGCTTGTCCAGCCAAATGATGTCATTGGTTTACAATTTGAATCTGACCAGAACCCAATATCATGTGATACCAATGCTGACTCACCATGGCAACAGAGTTTGTTTATTTTAAAAAATTATTGGATTGCACTGAATAATAGTATAGAGAATTTTAACAAAGCAGTTATACTGAATGACCGGGTGTGTCTTTTACGAGTGTTTTATAGTGCTAATAGTGAAAACTTTTTAAACTACTCTGGTATACCTTCACAATGGCTTTCCCCTGGACCACATACATTTACAATCCATGCTGGAAATACCATCAGTTTTGCCTCAGAAATTTGTACCATTATGATGTTAGATCATTTTCGTTTAGTCTATCCAAACTTACTCATTCATTACAACACTACTGTAAAAGAAATTCTTATTTTAGAAAAATATATTAATTATTCTTTCATTTTAGTTTCTAAAAAAGATGTCAGTTCTAATATTAAATATTTTTTAAATGGGAAGTTTGTTAAAAGTATAGCATCCAGTTTAAACTGTCCCTCTGAATTACTGTGGATTATTGAATGCTATCAACCAATGGACAAGTTTATAATCCCCAATGTATCTTTCTCTGAAACAGGATCTTATTCTCTACACTTCTCTCTTCAAAATAAAGAAACATTAAATATTCTTGCTCAAGTTGAAGAGAAAATCCAGGGATTGGAAATTGAACGGGTAAGAAGAGATGAACCGCATGTCCAGGAAGAAGAATTATTTATTGCAACATTATCTAAAGGTTCTCATTTAGTATACAAATGGACAGTAACAGATAACATGGATAAAGTTCTTATGATTGAAAATTCCTCAGTATTAAACTATACATTCCTTTTAGATACAACATATACCATTACCTTAAATTCATCTAATCATATTAGTTCAGTAATTACAAAAATGGTTGTATCTACAAACTCTGGGAGTCAGTTGAGAAATTTACGATGGTTAGATCCTCCAAATGTTGTCTTAGTTGAGAATGAAGTTACTTTTACTTTTATAGTAAATTTGAAGCCTGGATCTGAAATTTTATTATTGTGGGATTTTAATGATGGAAGTCCTTCAAATGAAATGAAAAAATATATAAATGAAACATACTTTGAACATGAAATCACACACAGATATAAAACTGAAGGTCAATTTGAATTGAATTTAACTATTTGGCATCGGAAGACTTCAATGTCACTTCTGCATTTAGTTATGGTGAAATCTAAAATGATGAATTTTACTTTAGCATTCCAGCCAAAGATTCCAACCTCTTCTTCTCCAGTTACATTTACTGCAAATATTCATAGTAATGATACTGATATTACCTTTGTATGGCTTTTTGGTGACACTGATATTCCTATAACAACTAATGAACGAACTGTAAATCATATATTTCCAGAGGCAGGACATTACATTGTGATGGTCACAGCCCATAATGGAATAAGTGAACAAATAAGTATGGAAGAATTGAATGTTGAAGAAAAAATAACAGGATTGACAATTGAAAGCAGTCCAAGCTATGTAGGTGTAATGACTAATTTATCAATTGTGGTTGATTCAGGCACCCATATAATGTATAAGTTTAATTTTGGAAACCAAAATAATTATAGTTTGACCAGCAACTCTGAGATTAGTTATATCTACAATGAAGAAGGTACTTTCAATATCACCGTCCAGGCATTTAACAATGTCAGTTCTCTTAATGCCAGTGTTCAAATCAGTGTTATTGATATTAGAGATATTGATGTAATTTTAGTGGAACCATTAGAATGCAAACCAATGAAATCAGTTGTAAAATTTCATATCAATATTACTTCATTTCATTTAATAGAAAATATGTTTTTTTTATGGGATTTTGGTAACAATCGTATCCAACAGGGATTTGGCTTATCATCTGTTCATCATTTGTATAATAATTGGGGCTATTATACTCTGGTGGTTAACATTTCAAATTCTATGACCACATCCAGCCATAACTTCTCCATTTGCATTGAAGAACCAATACTCAATGTCACCTTGAAAAACTATGGACCTTATGGTCTTGACCATCATGGAATAGTTATTGCTGATTTTGCTGTTCATATACAGCATGGTTCTGATATGCATTATCGCTGGCATTACAACAATAAAATAGTAGAATGGCAACCTGGACAGTTGTTTAACCTTCAATATAAAGAATCTGGTGAATTTTTGGTAACAGTTACTGTTTATAATAATATAAGCACCTCTAATGCCTCCACACTTGTAGTGATTCAAGATAAAATACAAGGATTACAGATATCTTACAACTGTTCCACTCCACCATTTCTCACTGTTGGAGAAACATATTATTTTAATGTAGAAATAGTAAGAGGATCTTCTCCATTATTTTCTTGGTCATTTGGAGAGAATAAAAATGAATCTTACAAAGTAGGATCATTACAGTCATATTTTTATGGCACAGCAGGTCTATATACTCTCAAAGTTACTGCCCAAAACAAAGTTAGTCGGGTTTTCAAAGAAACCCGTCTAAGAGTTTTAACTCCTATTCAAGGGCTTGTCCTTAACTGCAGTAATTTAGAGCCAGAAGTTGGTGTTCCTGTAAATTTTCAAGCAAATATCATTTTGGGTTCTCATGTTAAGTATATTTGGAAGTTCTGCAAGAGTTGTCCTGAAGTTAATGGAACAAAAAGTATTGATCATATTTTCCATTCAAGTGGTGAGTTTGAAGTATCTGTTGTTGTTGTAAATCATATCAGCAAACAGACAACAAGTATTCATGTTAAAGCCACTATTATAGAAAAAGAGATTGAGATTGAAACTGAAGGACTATTAGGAGGAAAATATGCTGAAATGGAAAAGGAAATCTTGCTTAAGGTTTTTAACATTACAAATGATTTTAAAATTTGCAACTGGAGTATCATGAGATATGGAGTGGTGATCGATCATTTTCCTGGCTTTATTTTGAATTATACATTTAATCAGATTGCATCCTATGCAATTGAACTTTCATGTGAAGGAACTTTTAACACTAAATGGAATATATTTCCCATTGAAGTTTTACAAAAAATCAAAGATGTTAAGATTAATGAAAGTAAAACAATAGGATTGCCCAGTGATGAGATTGCCTTTCAAGCTGTTTTAATGTTTGGATCTAATGTTACCTTTTATTGGACTATTAAACCTGATGAATCTATAATAGAATCTAATGATTCTAGAATGTCTTATGTGTTTCAGTTTCCAGGCATTTATAACATTTTACTAAGTGCTGAAAATGTGCTTGGTGAGGAATTGGATGAAACTTTAATTTACATTCAAGAAGCCATATCCCATCTAGGAATAACAATAGATGGTAGAGATGACTCCCTAACACCAGCCAATGAAAAAGTAGAATTTATTGCTAATACTGAAAAGGGGACTATGCTAACTTATGAATGGTTGTTCTGTGATTCAGATGAAGTTCAATGGACTGTTGATAAGCAAATAGAATATACTTTTGTTAATCTTGGGTCTTGCCAGATAATCTTGACTGCCAGCAATAATGTCAGTTCTGAAACTGTTTCCATTACTATTGAAGTTTTAGATAAACCTCATCAGATTTCATTAACTGCTAGTGAAAATGTATCTGCAGTTAATATGATTATAACATTTCATGTTGAGGTAAAGAAAGGTTCAAATTTAACATTTGTATGGGATTTTGCCAATGGTAGTCCACAAGTGGAATCCACAGATACTAAGATGTATCATAATTTTACAAAAGAAGGGGAATTCCCAGTAAAAGTAATAGCAAAAAATCCAGTAGGTGCTGAAATGTCTTCAATAATGATTCATATTTTAGAACCCATCGTCGCTTTAAATTTTGAAAAATGTTGTGATGATTATTTTCCTGCTGGACGTCCAGTAATGTTTCAAGCTTTTCAGAAATCTGGCACCCGCATAAATTACAATTGGGAAATACAATTTCCTGAAATGGATTCCATGCAATTCTCTGAACAAACCATCTTTGTTATTTTTCCTATAGCTGGACATATTCCTATTCACCTTACAGCACAGAATCTTCTAAATCAAAATAATATCACTAAGATTGCCACAGTTCAATTTCCTGTTATGATGTCCCATGTAGAATTTCGAAATGATAGCATTCGATGTATAGGACAGAATGTTCACTTAATAGCTGTACCAAAGCAGGGGACAGATTTACAATTTATGTGGTACCTAAATGATCAAGTTACTTTCATGCCAAGTAAAACCAATGAAATAGATGTAGTTTTTCAAATTCCAGGAGTTCATCGATTATATGTGATTGGGCAGAACAATGTCAGCACAGATCATGCCACTATTGATTTAAATATACGTGGAAAACCTTGTTTCCCACCAAAAATTACTCTGGTAGGACCTAAGTCAAGAAGTGTTCTCAGATCCCTCATGACAATCATTGAAGTAGATATTGAAGTGATGGAATTTGACATGGCAATGATGTATCAATGGCATATTAAGAAAGGAGATTGTACCAAACAAGGAGAAATGGTTTTCCTTTTAGAAAATGTCAATCCACACTCTACTATTTTAAAGTTACCCCAAAATAGTCTCCCTTATGGGAATTTCTGTGTCATCTTTGTTTCACAACTAGCCGATCTTATGGGAACAGAAGTGGTCAACCTTATTGTAGTAGCATCCGAATTAGTTGCAAACATCAAAGGAGGATCTACAAGACAGTCTCATCTTGAAACAGCTCTAGTATTGGATGGAAGCCTATCATATGATCCTGATGATCCAAACGATGATTTGTCTCCTTTTATATTTCATTGGAAATGTGAAATCATTAAACATTTTCAGGTAAGACATAATTAAAATAATTCTTAAAATCAATCTTATAGTATTTGCTTTAATGATTAAATTAATTTAAAATCTAAATATAATACATAATAGAATAAGTGTCTGTTACATATTGAATGGCAGTATATTAGAATATTTAAATAATTCATTTTGATTGCTCATCAGGTTAGATACAGCTTACATTTCCTGAATTGAGAACTTAGTTTTATGTTGTACTGTATACTTCTCATATTTTGCTGCTATAATAGTCTAGACAGTTATTATATATTGCAATACAATTAACAAGAAATGAAGCAAAATTAAGTTGATTAAATAAATAAATAAATAAATAAATAAATGCAAAACTAGTTAAACTAAGTGTTAGTTTATTTGACTTTATTAATAGTAATAGTTAGATATGAGTTATTTATCTTCTTAGAGGGCAATAGTCATACAGAATGTTTTTTGTTTTGATGCTTATGTTTTTATCTTATACATAAAAATGAATGTTTTTCTGTCTGTCTGTATGTTCACTATACAAATCTACAGTTTTAGAAATAGAGGCTGGAAATTTTAC
Source organism: Euperipatoides rowelli (assembly GCA_003024985.2). Classification (NCBI taxonomy): domain Eukaryota; kingdom Metazoa; phylum Onychophora; class Udeonychophora; order Euonychophora; family Peripatopsidae; genus Euperipatoides; species Euperipatoides rowelli. The sequence continues at coordinate 6,557 of PXIH01S0012731.1, read as the reverse complement.
ACAAATGTCTCCTTCAACTCTGGCCGGGTTATAGGCTATTTAAACTTGAGCTGGGTCATTCACAG
>PXIH01S0012730.1:5851-16469 GCA_003024985.2 Euperipatoides rowelli | reverse complement strand
AGATAATCATCATGGTTTTAGATAGGATATTTCATGTGAGTAAATTATACTTATGTTTGTCATTTTTCTCATGATCTTTCATTGTACCTGTATTTTATTTATTTGTAAATATTTAAAATACATTTATTTAATGGCAGTGGGTCTGGAGGAACATCATTGATAAGACTTTGCAAAATTTTATCTGTAACTGTACTAGTGATGTACTGTAATTGGCTGAAATAAATTGTTACTAAAAACATACACTGTGCAACAAAAAGTTTCTAGCAGCTGGGAATGTAAAACAAATTACCTACAAATAACACTGTGCCATAGAGGTTTAATGAATGGATACTATTTAGAAACAACAGCCTCCCTGTTGCCATTGATTTTTTGATTTTGAACAGTTCTTTTGATAATATTGATCATTCAAATTATTGTAAATTAAAATTTAATGTACATTGACACTTAGTAAATTGGATAAAATTTAAATGAAATTTTATTTCAATTTTGAATAAGGTCTCGAATCATATGATTACACAATTTTCAGGGTGGTCCATGTACACCATTATGGTACCATACTGTACCTTGGGCCAATTTACAGTATATTTTTTTTTCTATTTAAAATTAAAAAAAATAAAATCTGAATGTTAATATTATTGCTAAGGGATATTTTATTTTTACCGTAACGGTAAGCTATTGTACTTTATTTTCAATGAGATCTGCCAGACCAAATTTCCGAGATCTTGTATACTAAAGTACACTACCTAAGCCACATGGCTATCAAGATGTCGTGTCCTGACATCTTGATAGCCATGTGGCTATCATATCACTTTTTCATAATTTAAAAACAGCTTAATAAACTGAGGTTATCTTAATTATTTAATCGGATATGAAGAAATGATGAATTAAACATGACTTTTAAGATAAAAATAAACCATTTTAGCTTTTGTTTACATTAGTATTCATAATACACTTTAACTAGATTTCTGACCTTAAAATATTAATACAAACATATCAAATTTTTATATAACCTACTGTATATCTTTTTTTTTTTTCCCCTAGGGTGCCAAAAGCTTGAACAATGATCGTTTGATTCTCTCTACCGCATTCTTTATGAGTGCTCTTGGGCTGTCTCTCTGCATGTTTGGTCTTCGTCAGATGAGTTGCACTCATCGCCACCAAAGTGGTCTTCGCAAGTGATAGTTCCATCATTTTAAATCCTTCCAACGTGGACAATACTAAAGAGTGCCCCTTATCAGAAGATCAAAGGATGTTCATACTTTTTTTTTTTTTTTTTGATAAATGAGAAATTTTGTATATAATCCCAATTTAACTTATGTTTAAAATTCTGTACATAGTTTTCCCCAACTTAAAAATGTCAACACAGTGATGGCATCTGTTTGGATTGTTGACGGTATTTGCGACAGAGACTGTTTAAGATCTTATCTTAAGCAACAATTCATTTAGTGCTGTTGCTTTTAGCTCTTCATTTGAAGCTAAACCTTATTGGACAAAAATCTCATTTCAACCGCTGCTTTTCACCTTACATCCGCAAGGTGGCGCAAGTTGTTCATTCTTGATCTGTGCACCTACAATATCTACGTTGGAGTGGTTATAGTGTGGGCCAATTTTTTTTACTTGCTGAACACATGTTTATTTTAATAAAAAGTTATCCATTCATTTCAGTGTTTTGTTTCAGTTAATGTTTGTGTTATATTTTCACCGTTATTGAAATTATGTTCCATTTTTAAAATACATTTCATCACTTTTGGATTTGCCAAATTAGCTCACCTTGAATTGAAGCATGTTCTTTCCAATCCATTTTAATTTTAACCAACTTTACCCCCTCTTCCTTTGAAACAGTGCTTGTTTTGTTTTTAATGCACGCTCGAAAATTTGGCAACTTTTTATTCTTGTGCTTAGGACCTTAAAAATAACATCTATCAAGACTTGCATGATATCTGTCTATATTTGGATACCATTATAAAAATGTAAAAAAAAAAAAAATTTTGGCAACTGACCCATCTTAAATTGTGCAGTTGTTTGAACATTTGTAATTTTGCCAAGTACTTGGTTTCATCTATCCTTTAATTTTCTTCCCACTTTTTTTTAATAGATTTATTCAGTTTAAAATTGTGTTAAAATTAATCATATTCTTTGTAAATAAAGTAGTCCTTAAAATTTGATCTTCAATTTAAAATGTACATATTGCTTATTTTAATTTATGGGAAGTAATGTAAATTACAAAATCCTCAATGTAATTGCACTAGCTATAATATACCAGAATTTTATATAGTTATAATTTTGTAAAATATCTATTGTATTATTCTCAGACTGTAGAAGTGACTTGTTGGTTTTCCAGTGAGAAAATGCAATTCTATTTATATGGCCTATATATATATTCTCTTTAAAAGAGAGAATTAAAAAGTCTGTCTTACAAAGAGGTCTTAATTTGTATATATTGTAGCCTACTTTGCTGTAAATATTTTATTAATAAAAATTCCAAATTCTTGCATTTGAAACAGGTCAAAATTTTCTTTAAAAATATGTAGCCTATAATGTTATCAGAAATAAATAATAATGGTTGATGAGTGATGACCATAATATTTAGAAATAGTTTTTATTGTTTTGGTTTTATAAAACTGAGTAATGAATATACTGTACATTTAATTTTTACATAAGGCTAAGACTGTAAAATGTTGAAAGTTGAAGGCCTTTCAAGTAACCTCGACCTGGCAAGTTTCCAATATACTGGTTTCTAGAATGTGACAAGAATTGATTTTCTTTTAAAGATCAAGATTAACTGAAGTTATAAAAATTTGTTCTTTAATAATCATAATGTATATTTGTAAAGTGTAAAATTACGAAATAAAACAACATGATACAAGATACGACTAGGTGTTCCAGCTAATGAAAAAATCAATATGGATTATGATAATTGTTGAAAATAAATAAATTAGAAAAGCAATATTTTCATTATTAAATAGTTTTCTTTGTGAGTGAACTAGCCTAATTATTGAAAAGGCATTAAATATCTTACTCAAAGTGAGAAAAGAATAAGGAATTCTCAAAATTTTGTTTTATTAACCCTTTTAGGATTACTGAACTTGTTTTTAATTTGAAATTTATCTGGCCTATCACTTTGTGGGTTGTTGTTTTTTTTTTACTTGCTTCCCCTTCATGTTTTCTATTTGTAGCAAAAAAAAATATTAAATATTTTATACTCATTTCTTTTGTACAACCAGCTAAATATTAATGAATTTTTTCACTAGAACTGAAGTGGCAGCATAACTGCCAAGTGTGCCGATTTTTTTAGTATTTTGTCCGAATATCAAACAGAAATACAATTTAACGTAATGATAGTATGAATTTTAATAAATTTGACTTTACCAATTATTTTAGTCATTTTGTAAAATAATTTTCACTTTTTAAAATTAAATTCCAAATTTTTAAAACTAATTATTGCTGAGGATTAACACTTTCAGCACTGGGCAATTTGATATGGTTCTTCCATAGAACACTGAGCATTTTGGACCATTTTTCAAAAAATTGTTGCTTTATTTTTAGTAAAATAGACTGGCGAATAATTTACATAAAAAGAACTTTACCAATGCTAATGATTTTTTTAATATCAATATACACATTTATGAGAAAATTCAAGTCTGACATTAACATTTTGATAATGTCAAATATTATTTCACTTTTTATAATTTATTTTATTTTACCAATCTACTTTAATTAATCTAATCACATCTTAATCTAATTTATTTATTTTTAACTAATTTTTTTTACAAGTAGGCTAGTCTAAATGTGTGTATCTTTGTTTTAGTGTGATAAAGCTCAATCACACACACACACATATACTGTAGATAGATAATAAAAATAAAATAATTTGCAAACTAATAAAGGTAAAATAAAACAAAATATCTGCATATATTATTTTCATTTGAAGACTTGTCAATTGACAATTTCATAATCAGAATTTGACATACAGTAAATAGATGAAAATTATCAGCAGAAATTACTAAATATTGTGAATGAAAATATTTTTTTTTTTCTTTTTGAATAAGATCAAAGTGGAGTGTAGAAACATTTTTATAGCTTGAATCGTCATTCTGAACTAAATGAACTTTTCAAAAACTTTAGCTTGTCTAATTTTCATTAGTAGAAACTGGCTGTAGAAACCTGTTCTTAATTAAATTTATTAAATACTTCTGTCAATTTAAAAATAAAATCTAGAGAAGTAAAATGAAAGCAATTATCAGGCTATAAATAAATGCAAATTATAAATAAATCTGACTTGTTAAATAAAAACAATTTTTAAAATATGAACGAGCGATTCGTTTTTAGACTTTTAAGATTTGTGCATCGCCCTGAAATGTTAATAGAATTCAATAGAAGTTGAAACAGTTCATTCCACCATTTTAAATATTAAGAGCAGTCTGTTGGCTACACATTTTCAAAAATAATACAATCACCGAAACCTATCCTTGTATTTAAGAAACTAGATCTAGTGGTCAAAGCTGCTGATTTGTAAACACTAAACTAGCGCTTAGACCTATTTCATTGCATCGGTATGTAATGCTTTTGATGTTTATCATTTCCAAATAATTGCTGCTCCTTGTATAATTCTTAAATTGTGTTCTTTTTTTTTTCATTAATAAGTTACATTTAGCAGTTGTGGGCATTAAAAATTATAATTCTATTTTTGCTAATAAAATAAAAGCTGATTTTACATTCATCTCAAATTTCTACTCCTTTCCTTGTATATGCCCAGTGGACTAATGAACAAAATAAGCTATCAATAGATTCCATTAAAGGTGGTCAATATACTTTAAAAGGCTTTACTTATGCCAAGTTTTAATTAATGTCAGACAGCCTACTAATCCAAAACTTCTGAATCTGATGGATTGTACACAAAGAAACATTTTATTTTTATTTATTGTTTTAAATTTACCTTAACCCTTTAGCTGCGTACTGTGAATGAAGATTTGTTCCCAATTTGCGTCCCTATTTTGACAGTTTATTATATAAAACAGCTAAATTCTTTTTGAAATTTGAAATGTTATACATCATTGGAAAGATAATTAAATGCCCTACAATAATCTGTAATTGATTATTAATTAATTTTGTATACAAAAACTAAATCTAGCGATTATTAAAAAATGGAAAAAAAAAATAGACATTTTTTCCCCCTAATGCTAACATTTGTTAATTTTATCATATTTTGTTGCTAATTTTGTTATAAATCTAAAATAAGTAAATAAATAATTTTCAAAATGTAATAAAAATGTGAATTTTCAAAGCGATACTATTACGACCAGCGCGGGAGTTTGTAAAGGCAGACAATGATGTAAACCTACTTTCTGCAGCCATTTACGGTATTATTTTATGGTTACAAATAGCAACATTTAAAATTATATTCTGTAAATTAACACATTTATATTGATTAATTATTATTTAGAAAACATAAAAATGATTAGGCATTTAAATGTTATTAAACTGAAAAAAAAAAAGTAAATAATATTTCTCATTAAGACGTTTTTAAACGTCTTTCGCAAAACTGGAACTGTCTGTGAAACCTACAATAAACGTCTTCCGCATATAAGGGGTTAATAAATTAATGGTAGGCTATCTACTTATTCTATGTATTTTATCCTTTACTATGCTTTCTAAAATACTGCACAAAATGTAATTAAAAAAAAAACACGGGCTATTTTTAAAATAATTTTCTTATTAATGCAGCCTGAATAAATTGGTGAATGGATTTATTTTCTGAACCGCCAAACCTGTCTCTTTATTTACAGGATATTACACTGTAATATAGAGTGCAGGTTAGTGGGAAAAGAAAAAGATGAGAATTTATTGAGTGTGACCACCTGGGCTTTACCCCAGCACAAAATTTTTGGGTATCCTCTTTTTCACTTGTTCATGTGGTATGTCATATTTGCTATGTTTCTAAATTCACCTGAAGTACAGAAATAAGCAGTACAAAAATGTTGCATCATAAAAGAACTTGCTTTTGATTATTTTTAATTCATTATAAAGGTATATACTCCAATTTTTATATTTAAAACATGGTGTGACTACTGAAAATGCAACATTGTTTGGCTCAGAAATATATTTAGATAAAGGCAAGTAAAAAAATTAGCCCTTTTCTATGGTAACATGCCAGAAATCATAGTAATTTTAACAAGGTTTGCAGCTATGTAGTGTGGGAAAAAGCAAGGATAGGATAAGAACAGGATTAACACAACTATTAGCCCATAGTCACCAGCCAGTCTGTGACCACTGAAATTATCCTGTATAAAACAATTGAAGTCCTAGTTTAATTTATATAATTAATTATCTTTAACTAAGTAAAAAAAAAAAAAAACTTTTATCACTTACAATTTTGCATCCTGCATCACGAGCTCGAAGTTTAACACTGGCACTAAATTTATACTCCCTTTTATTTTAAAAACAAAAAATATTTCCCTGCCCATTTATTCCCACCCAGTGGGGGCCACAAGAGTCAGAGGGCCCACCCTGCATTGGTCAGTCTGCCCTTGCCCTTATCTATTTGCAACAAAAGGTAAAAGCATACACACCTCTATTTTTTATTTATCAGAAGTGATAAACAATTAAAAAATCAAATAATAAAGAAGCAATGATTTTTATTATTGATATGGAACATGCATTCGATTGAGTTTCTTTAAATTTCCTTGCACAAAATATTGGCAAAATGACAATTTTCTATGTTGAATTTTAAGGGTTATATTTCAAAATATAGATCCAGGGATCTGGAAATATATATAACTATTGGAAACTTGTTAAGAATAAAATCAGTAATGCTGAAGTTTTGTGTACTTAGTACAGATGGAAACCATTGTACATAAAATCATCTAAACAAAAATGAGTTTGTCAAGGGGCAGTAGTTCAGTCGGTAGCATGCTGATAGAAGTGTCTAGAAACGGGGCCCAATAAAGTGACAATTACTGCGTTTTTAACATCTATGCATGTATTTCTGTCATTATGGGAGGGCTACAGAAGTTGTGTAAAATCATCGGAATCGATTAAAAAAGGATTATTTCACCTCTAGATTATCATAAGAATGGGGCATAGTGGGTTTAATACGTAGTTGAAGGTAGGGTTCAATGTTACGGTAAGGTTAGGACTTTAAATAAAAAAATGTTACTTATCGGGCTCCCTTTCAAGATCGTCATGCTGAGCTGCAGCAGCCCATGTCATATACACATGAAGACAGGTTTGATTATAGAGGGCGCCAGTACTTCTCCATTTTTTTTTTGGTTCAATTGAGAGGTATTTTTCTGTATGCATAACGACCATTAACAGCCGTGTGCAACATAACCACTACTAATCACTGAGTCTTAAGACAATGAATGCCGGAGGTGGGAAATATGCGCTTGAGAAGAACCACACTAGAATTCATCAGGTAGTAGGCCTACTTGTTACAGGTAAAGAAGTGTCGATTGTAATAATCACAATTTATATGTACATATTTAATAAAAATGCAGAAATTTGTTAGGAAATATTTTTTTTAAAAAAGATGAGTTTTTTTTTAGTAATATTTGTAATTCAATTAGCATGTATTAAGATAACTTTGATTGTTTTACCAATTAAGTTTTATGTATTTTGATTATTTATCTCAGTATAATTGGAAGATCAATGTAGATTGGTTTGTTATTGTGAACATATTGAATTCCAAAAAAGGTATGTTTATTAGTAACGAGCATTGGTTTTTATAAAAAAATGTTTTTTTTTTTTAATTCATATTTCATGCTAAATAATATATTTTTTTTAAAATATGTTTCGCCCGAAGGTGAAATGACATACATTTGTATCATTTACAGCGCCTTCGTATGCAGGATACAACAGTAATGCTTGTCAAATGTCCATCAACCATATTCCGTTTCCTTTGTCCATGCACCATAAATCCATTTTCCATCCAAATTTCAAGTATATCGATCTACAAGGAGAAAAAATCCCCGATGCCGTACAACGACGAAAGAAGATTTCGCCATCCCTCAGCCTCGGGGCTGCCCAGTGATCGTACCTGATCCCCTTATATTCACAAGCACCATAGCCGGGTGACATGACTGCTCGACCCCGGTACCTTGGTGCTAAATAATATTATTGTTATTTTAATAGAGATGATAAATTGCTTAAAATAAATGGTAATCCTTTTGTACATTAAGCAAAAAAATAGGTATTATCCAGTTAATTCTCTATTAATTTGTGGTGTATCTTATGTTTTGTTTTCTTTTTTTCCAAAAAATAAATTTCATAACGGAAACTGCGTTATTTACATATTTATAATATTTAGAAAATACATTTTTAACAATCTTCTAATTTGAATCACAATCGACGCTTCTTCATCATCTGTGAGTTCACTGGTGTAAAAAATGTAACATTGCATAGATGAAAATTTAAAGTTAAGTTTATTATTGTTGGATAAAAAAATATTTTTATTAATATAAAATTTTCATTAAATTTTATGATTTTTTTTCTACCAAAATAAGATTTTAAACAAAAAATAAATCAATAATGGACCTAAGATTACAATTGTAATAATGGGTAAAATTCCGTTATCTGCCCACCATATGGCTGACGGTAATAAGTTGAAAGTATTTAGATTGGTGCTCAGCAAAATATTATTTCATCCCTAGATTATCCTAGGGTTAGGGTAAGGTTAGAACGGTATAGGAAATATACTAAAATTGGCAAGAAAAAAATAGTAATTCCACGCACCAGTATATTTTAGTTGTCGCACGACTCCTAATGTTAATTATGTTGGTGGGCAGAAAACGGAGTCTGGCCTAATAAGGATTCCTTAACTGCAATTAGATTCAGTTCATTATTGTTATTTATATAGATATGCACTGATAGTCGTTGTTTAGTTTGTTTGTATTAATGTATTTGAAATAACTTTATATCATTTCATTTTTATCATTAATAAAACATAATTTATCGGGCAAAAAAAATAATTAATTTACTAAATTAACTTAAAAAATTAAAAAGATTATTTGAAAACTATTTATCTTATCTTTTCTACATTCATATTTTTATTTATATTATTTCTCAAGACTTTTTTAATACCAAAATAGTAACATTTTGATAAGAATTTCACTATTCAGCCAAGTTAATAGAAGAGAAGAAAAAAACTATAGCCTAAGTTTAGAATTTCTAATCTTCACTCCCCGACCTTGAAAGGTTATCAAGGTTATTTCTGTTGAGTCTGCTAATTGGTCAGATAAGTCAATTCTTTTTGAGTTTGGAATTTTGAAAAATTTCCAAGAATCAGAATTAAAATCTTTATAACTGAAAGATTAGAAACTTCAAACGATTTTAAAATCATAATTAAAATCATTATTGAATAGGCCAATAGAAAAGTTATAAGAGGGAAGCGCCATCAAGCGAGTAATTAAGACATGAATTTGAATTTTGAATCTCTTATTGTCTTGTAAGTTGTAATTAAATCTCGTGCCAAAGTGACAGTATGTTATAATTTGTTTATAAATGAGACTGTTAAAGTCTAAATGAGTAGTAGCGATGAATGATTTAGAATTTCATTATTATTATTATAGCTTTTTTCATGTTTTTAATTTTTTTACAATATAACAGGCACATCCATGTCTGCAGTGGGATTAGCACTTAGGTTTTGGCTTGGCAGCTTGCCTTCTAGCCAACTTAACTGAACTGCGGAGAAATCAGAAATGTTTTCATTATTATTTTTAAGAAAGCTTTTAAGATTAAAATAAGCCTTGTTGCATAAATAAACATCAACTTATTATCTTGGTAGGGTCAGTGGCATATCTACAGATTTTTGCCACCACCCCCACCCCCCTTCCCTGCACGAAAATGACAAAATTTTATTTGATAAGCTTTTTTTTTTTTTTTTGTCGGAAGTTTTGATGTCTTAATGTTGATCATTCTCCTAGACAAAAAGAAAATATTTATTTTATAGAACTAATTATGGTGATATCTGTTTTTTTTGTCAGCAGACAGTAGCAGAAGAAAAAAAAACACCTGTTATCATCCTAATTAGGTCTAATTTTTTTTTGTCAAGGGGATTGACCAACATTAAGACATCCAAACTTCCAGACAACAAAAAAAAAAAATTTTTTTTGGCTGGTCCTGCCGGGGTTTAGCGCCTATGTAGATACACCCTTAAGTAGGGTAGATGTGTTTGAGAGGCATTTTAATACATCTAGTAATGAAATTTCAAAATTGTTTTGAAGAAAGATTTATTATAGGGGAGCATTTTTGGGTCAGATTCCGTTATTTGCCCACCAATATAATTAATGTTAGGAGTCAGGCTACAACTAAAACGTAGTAGTTTGTGGAATTAGTATTTTTCCCCGCTGATTTTAGTATATTATCTTTACAGTCCTAACCTTACCGTAACCTTGAACCCTAGGATAATCTAGACATGAAATAATCTTTTGCTGAGCGTCGGATGGTGTCTGCATGAAGAGCGACTGGCCCCCTCCCAAATAAATTAGATCAACCAACAATGTAGGTTTTAATATAAAGTGGCTATATTTAATAATATTACAAGTGTGAAGTATCGAGTACCACCCCCCCCTTCCCGGATAAATAAGACCAACCAAAAATGTAGGTATTTAATATAAAGTTG